>JXSR01S041024.1:132719-146531 GCA_000969725.1 Ophiothrix spiculata | reverse complement strand
TTTCTTATGTATTTCTCTTTTCTTTGTTCAGAAAACATCTTCCCGTCAAATTTGAACATTTTGTAACAACCAACAGGCTTCCCGTCTGAAAAATAAATAAATAATTAGTTGTTTCATACTTTCAATGCATCTTCCTCACAATGCACGTTAAATGCACGCACAGTACATGTGAAGAAGGAATGACTTTTGTATAGTGAAAATTTAATGAAATTAATAAAATATAAAAAGCACTTTTGAAACCATTTCCTGTATTGATTTGCCTCACCATTCATTTGTTCTTTATTTAGAACATGTTTCTACAAGTCCATCTAGTTTTCCATAATACATGAAACTGAAGATATGAACTATATCATTTTCTTTTTGAGAAGCTTTTGTTTTGTCCATGTTACTATGGTTTCTAAGTGTTTTATTTAATCCGATTATCGTAATAACTGGTTAAAGCTTCTTATAGCTTCTTTCAGAAGGACAATACTGATAAATATAACTAAAAACTTCAGTAAAATCTCTGCCTTTCTGACCAACCATATACAGTGCATATACCCGGGAGAAATCAATGCCATCTTGCCGACCTGTCTTCATGATCTGCAGTGGACAGGTTTATACAGGGACTTCCTTTTGAAATTTGGAGGAGCTCTATCAAAAGCTCTTCTGAAGTTCCTCAGGAAAGCAAGTAACAATTAGGTGAGCTATCAGGAAATTTAGATGTTAATACCATTGTGCAAGGCGCTCTTTTGATTGAGCTCTTATAAAGCACTTCAGGGGAGCAGGGTGGCTCAGTAGAGCTCACTCCCCTCAATTGGAAGTCCCAGTATTATATCCCAGATAGGTCACTCACCAGTATCAAAGTTTAGGAACCTTTGTAAAGTCAATAATATTAGGAGCAGAGAGTCAGATTTTGTTTTAAGCTCTTCCACTCCTCATATGGAGTGCGGTAAGGCACGCAAACTGGAAATACTGTTTTTCTGCCTATTCCATGTTCATGGGGGAATTTTTTTACTTCTGCCTGTGGAGGGGAATTTTTTTTTCCAAAAAACTTCCTGCTCCCCCCTGGAAATCTAATGATGCGCCCCTAAATACCTTTACAGAAAGGTTAGTCCGAGTCACATGTACAGGAGAGCTTACAACAAGTTGACTGTGTAATTGCATTAGGTTACGCGAAGAGACTAGGATGTCCAAACCCTAATAATTGTTACCAACAGATTTTTGTCTTCAAAAAAATCCCTGCCATGTTTGGCTCAAAATTAAAAGCCTTACAAAATATAGAGGCAGAAAGAGAAAGCTAATGCCACTTTCGAGCATTGCACTCACATTAATTGTGGCTATCTTCCCTCGAAGCTTGGATATAAAATCTCATTCCTGAATACAATAAACCATTAAGCTTTTGTATGACCATTCCCTGACCTGTCATCACCAGAACATGATTCCTTAACCGTAACTTTCATGCTCGCTGGAAGTTATGTAACCCAGCAGATGGTCGGAATGATCCAGCGTTTCAAAACCGCCGCAAGCATATATGTTAGTATGCCACTGGCTATACTTCTCCATCTGGTTGCGATGCCATCAATTATATAATATGAAATTCCGATAGACAAGGGTAATAAAACACACATAGGGATCAAATGATGCGAAAGGTTAAATAGAAGAACAGACTCTGACTGGGGGATAGTGTGAACAAATAGAATGGCAAATTTGATCCGAGATATTTAGTAACGAAAAAAAAAAAAAAATCACGCTATTTTTAACGATGTAATGAAGTAAACAAGTATGTTGTGGAATGAGATCTGTAAATAAAGCATCTTATGATATTGCAATGGTTTGAATGGCTTAATTTGGATTACATGATGTTTGTGTATGGTTAATGATTTTCTTTCTTTATCCAGTTTGAGATTCTTCTGGAGTTTGTGCAAGTTTCCAAGTTTTTTTGGGAGTTTTGAGCCTTGTCACCTCAACAGCCAATAAGCTGAATCTAAATTCAAGGCAAGAGGCAAACACCATTCTGATAATTTTCAACGCAAATGGCACCACAATTGAATTTGCACTCAAAATGCAATCAATGGTCCTGAAACGTTAAGGACCATGGTCCTGCACAAATAAAGTCCTGTACCAAAGGAGTATGATGATTAATGAATATTTTCAATTTTAGAATATCAGGAGCATTTTGATTTAGAACCATGCTCCAGGAGCATAATATTTGACTAAAAACATGCTCTAGTTGGGAGTATTTTGTGAAACATCCTTTAAAGGGACTAGCCTAGATTCCACTTAGAATTTAAAACTTTTAGAAATACTCTAAATAAGGTCTAAAAGTGTAGTGAGATTCAAAAAAGTACAAAAATTTACACAGAAATGTCAGATTATGACAGCAGATATGAATACGCGATGTAGCTAAGCTTTTTCAACTCGGGTTTGCTTTGACAAATTTGAGTTGCGTCTGATATTGATCTATTGGCAGTTCCATATTTTATTTACATTTTGCTCTTAAATTTGTAGGTAGAAGGTTAACATTTGTTAGCGCTTATACTGTATGAGGGCAATAAAAGAAGGTACACTATTTATGAAAGTATTCTTCTTAATATCTACTTAAGTCAAATTACTTTGAATACCATCCCCTAGATAGACTCCAATTCATCAGAAACTTAAAGAACCTCACTTTGATATTCCCCAGGTAGCCTCAGTTGTATCCATGTATAATTAACTAGTAACCTAGGGGGCCTCTCCCCTTGGGGCACTTGACACAGCAACAAGTACTCTCCTCCAAACTCCATCATAACCCCGCTTATGACATCACATCTTAAATGACGTCTTTCCTGCAGATGACCTTGAAAACAATACTTGGGATTCTGATGTAAACAACGGTAAGGGGTAAACAGTCATGACATCGTGACGTCATCTATGTCGTCTATAATGCATTACGTGTCCATTAACAATCCTTGTTCAGATCAGTCAAAAAAAATATCTGGTTTAAACTGTATTTCTAAAACTCAAAAAAGTTGATAAATATTTGATACTAATGGAAATAAAATTGCCCAGTGTTTCTTCAGTATCCGGTTTTGAGGAAGTGAGAAGGTCTGGCAACCTTTTCTCTCTGCTATGATTGGTATTTCAGTGTTTCTATATTTTGTGTTAAATTTATTTTCATAGTTTTATTGAGTTGCCATTTGATTTACGAGAAAACTTGGCACTCATATAGTGTTTATAATTTTTGGAGGACAGAAAAAGGTATTTTTGTGTATTTGCTGAAACTGAAAAACACACTTAGGAGTGAGTGATGAGAAAATGAGAGTTTTTTCAACACTTGTACAAAATTTGAACATTTTTCTATCACAGAATGATATTCTTTTTTTTTTCAGTTTAATATCTAGACCCGCTTTGTGTGAGGAAGCGCCATCTACTGAAAAACTGATCAAACCTTACTAGTCAAGATGCCCGAATAAAATATCCTAACTTTAACCATCTGACTTGACTCGGTTTTAAACCAAGTTTTAAAGGTCTGTGGGTTGACAAGGTTTCCATAGGTGACCATATTCATCTCCCGGTTGTGACGTATTTGGACTTAGACTATTTTCTTTATTTTCTTCTGTAGGATTGAGCAGGGTTAGGATTAATTAATGGACCAAAATCACGCACAATCACAGCCCTGGCAACATAACACATTTGTTCGATCATGACAATGACACTATACCTAACATTGCAAATACAAAAAAAGTATGTATTTCTGTAAAAAGGTCATCATAATAAATAGTTTAAGGTAGGCCTACATATTAGTGAATAATAAATGAACTTTGTGGTAAATATTTTGACAATACTGGTAGCAAATAAAAGAAACTAGCCTGATATAACCATGTGTTTTACTAACCTTTATGAATAAATGATAGCAGTTTTGGGCACAGGATTTTTTTGTCATTTATAGTCAATGGAAAAAATTAATTTATTGATAAAAAGGGCGGTTGTATAACCATATGAGCAGAAGTGTTTAAATTCATTATGCAGTTGGAAATTGCATAATGTATAAAGTGCTGGTAGTATTGGCCTTTTATTGCCATTTTGACAAATATAATTATTTGTTTGAAAGATTTCAATTGCCCAAGCCATTAAAATGCGGAACTAAGTAATAATGACAAATGGGGAAAAAATTGATTGCTTTATGGCCTAGTCAGCTTGTGAGTGAACCACATTCTTTCGTACGTCCTGGTCTGTTTGAACTTTTCCTATTCGCTGTCAGAGTGATGTCATAATCTGATAAATTTTCCTGGCAACTGGTCCAAACTATTTATGAAGCACATTGGATATATTTGAATTACCTACTCAAAGAAGTGCTATGTTATCACTGTGAGTTGTGTGTATAGTTTGGACTGGTTGTTGAAGTAACCTACACTATTATGTAATCACTCCAACAGCAAAACTAAAAATTCAGTGAAATTTGATTTAAAAAAAAGTCTTATTAGGAAACAACATCTGATTAGGAAAAAAAACCCTTAAAAAATAACAAATAGTTGTGTTTTATGAACTGGAAACCATCAGACCCTATAATGGACCCCTGGATCCCACCCTGTTGTTTTGCTGACCCACAATAATTTATAAATTAACTTAGCTCTACTTTGTCACAATATGGACCCTTTCTCTGAGGATGAATCCACCACTTTAAAATGCCTGTTGTGATTAACTCCTTTGCTACGGGAAGGGTAAAATTTGACATAGCTGATGGCGGCGGCTTTGACGTTAATCTATGTTTGTTAAGTTTATTCCCAACTGGGTGATTCGACCTTTCTGCGAGCCATTGCTAGCAGCTTTCGGTCCGAAAGGGGTGCGCAAAAGAAGTTTTTTTAGCCAGGGTCAGACCGGCTGTTGAAGTGCACAAAAATGAACTTTTATCAGTTCTTTTTGTGCACTTCACATTTATTTGTTCCGTCCAAACATGGCGACCTTCGGAAAAAGTATTCCGGAGTGAAAGAGTTTAATTTAAAAATTGAATGATGGAAATCATCGAATCTCAGCTATATGATAAATGAAGTCATTCATATCAAAATGCAACATTGAAAACAAAATAATACACTTCCTTAAAGGGACTGGCCTAGATCCTGTCCGCTGATTTTCTGACTATATATTCACATGTATTGATAGTACATGATTATACTAACATATCCTACCAGTAGTTTCCGCTGAATTTGTGTAACAGAGGAAAAAATGAAATTATTTACCGCTATATTTTTTGTCGCCGACAACAAAAAATGGTTGAAAAAGTCTTTCTAGTTTCAGATCTTTAAAAAATCTTGTTTCTACACCTGTGATGGATAAACAAAATTGTTTTGATAAAATTGTTTCTCTTTTGATATGTTTGAACTTGTCTCCAAGAGCTTCATTTGATCTTTTATCTGGTAAATCCAGACTGAGGTACAAATTTAGGAAGTTAGAAAACACTGGATAGTCACACCACCATCACATAGATATATTGCAAATCAATTCGCTGTCAATTTGAGCCATTTCTGTGTACATTTTTGTACTTTTTTGGATTTTACTACACTTTTAAGCTTTATTTAAAGCATTTCCATAAGTTTTTAATTCTAAGTGGAATCTAGGCTAGTCCCTTTAATTAGTTAGTTGGTAAATTAGTCCAGGAATAGTGTCCACCTCATTAGTATGGCTAATTACTCCTTATCATATTGTCTTATAATGAGAACACTCATAACAACCCTAATAATAACTTTCAATGCAGTTTATTTTCCCTATGGATTAATTTCACAGTAACACAAACATTTGCAAAATCAAATACTTGTAAATGAATTTCTCCAATTGTCTTGTCATCACATTTTTTTGATTGCAAAATTACTCAACAGAAAAGTAGAAAAACTGAAATTATTTACCCACAAATTTAACTCTAATTATAGTTTACATACAAAGGTAGCTCTGCATTTATGATGTCATAACATTTCTCTATATGTATACAGTTTTTGCTTATCTAGCCGAGTAAATTAAAATCAATGGAAATATAATTATATATCCTGGTGAAATTTATCAGAGAGAGTTATACATTGGCAAACAGCTGTTGGGTAATGTTGAGTTAACAGGGACGGACGGGAGGTAGCTATACAACAGTAGTAGGCAGGTCGTTTGATTCCTGGGCCTAGCCAACTGACTACAGACAGAGCTGCGTGATTGAATTGTTTGATGATCGACTTGACTATTACTTTGGTTCATTCCGCACATTGACTGCTTATTATGTGTGTTTGGATATAGAATTGTTTAGATTATACATTGGTCATACCGACTACATTTGTGAAGTGAAGTAGTTGTATGTATTGACGGAGGCCTATAGCGTGTGATTTGCAATTGGAATACAGTATGAATGGGATTCGCGTTGGATCTTATTTGCGATATGGTAAATTAACTTTATGATGTTATGTTATGGATGCATGGGCTTTAGTTAGTGTATCACACTTGATTGGAATGCCAATGTATTTGTTTTTATATTTTTTTTTGGAAATGTTTAAATGATTTTGATCAGTATTGTACCATGTCTTACCATGTTATATTTATACTGTGTGTGTTGTTTCATATGTAAATAGCAAGCAAACTTCCAACATATATTCTGTTCTGTTCTGTTATGTTTTGTTCTGTTGTGCTATGTTATGTAAAGCTATGGTCACAATGATATATGAAATTGCTTCAAAATTGAATGATTTTAAAACTTCTCTTTGATTTTTTTGGGTGGGCATTTAATAGAGCATGGATAATTAATAGGAACAACATTGCTCAAGTCTAGTGATACGCAGTCTTCAATGTAAAGACTGCGTATCGGCAGACATCGTGCGATGGAATGCCCGTGAAATTGTCAAAATCTGAATGCACCATAACAGAGTTGTGGCAAGTCAGGGGCGTCGGAACGGTGTAGGCCGTGTGGGGTTTGGCCGCACCACTTTTCGGCCGGGGAAAAAAAAATAATTCAATTTGATACGTTTTATTATGATCCTCAGCATTAATAACCACAAACATAGTACTTTACCAATTCATTTTCAGTATTTACATTGTCTTCTGGGGCTTATTTGTTTCGTTATTTTCAAAAACTAAGGGGCCACATGCCGCACCATTTTTGCCAAGGGCCGCACCACTTTAATTTTCCTTCCGACACCCCAGTCCTGTGGCAAGTTAAGGGAAATATGAAACCTAACATCTATAGATAATTTTACTACATGTATCGATATCCCAAACCAGCCAGTGCAGAAAGAACATGCATGTGGAATTCATATTACGAATTCATACAAACGATGGTCAATCAGTAATTGGCACCGGAAGACGAATAAGTTGTGAGACCGGATACACATGGCTATATGATATTTTAATTGTGTTTATTTAATTAACAATATTGTGTACTCTATTTCAGATAACATTGTGCGCTAATTTAGCATGAATTTTGAATGGTGCTTCTATAGATAATTCTGGTCTATATCTGATGATTGTTTATATGAATGAAATTGGGTTTTGTACTGTAAAAACTCGTATTTCGTGCTATACGATGCTTTGCGAAACATTCACCCTTCTATAGTCGGGAAATGGTTAGCCCAAAACACTCTCTCAAGAGGGTGATAATTTAACCCTAGATTGACCTTAACCATCTCCCTAACCCTGACCCTAAACATCAGATTCATGTCTTCAAGGCTAGCCCCGATTACGACCCAGGAAAATCTCCGTTCAATTGTAAAACAAATCTCAATTGATCCTTCTCATCTTTGCGTTCTTTTCAGAAGATGTTGCCAGCGGCCAGCTTCCAACCGGTGAAGCAAGAGGTGTAAATCGCCACTCTGTAGGGCCAGTGGATACCAGACATCTACAGCATGAGTGGTTGGAGTTACAGCAACAGCAGCAATGGCAGCAGCAGATCCTTATGGCACAGTTCAAGCAGAGGCAGGAGCAGATGCTCAAGCAGCATCAGCGACAGCAGCACGAGTTTTTAGTAGTGAGTTACTTTATTTTAAGCTTGCACGAGTTACTTTATTTTGAGCTTGCACCTTTTTGTCGCTTTACGGGACTCTGGATTCGTGGATGCGCTGTCAACCAGAATTATGGGTTACCCTAGACTTGACCCAACATTTAGGTGTTCTATGCAAGGGCTAGAAATTTGTTAATTGCTGCGAGAATCTGATTGGATTCTTGCAAATCTACTGGGGGGGGAGAGAATCTTTGCAAGAATCTTTGGATTCTTTACATTCATACACAATGTGTTTGCCTCATTTTACAAGAATAATCTATTTGATTCTTGCAAAATCCTTTGGGGAAGAATCTCTGCGAGAATGGATTCTCGGATTCTCACCGAATTTCTAGGCCTGTATGCAGTGTTTCCAAGGTTGTATGACACGCCATTGGGTAGGGAAATTGGCACAACAAGTTTTTTAGAATGTGTAAGAAAGATGTTTTTTCTTGCTTAGCTAACAATTTTGTCAATTTCAACTTGTGATTTCAGTTAGGCACCTTTTCAACTTTAGTCGAATTGGCAAAAGTTCTAAAACTTACGGGAACCCTGGTTCTATGTCATTTTTGTTTTCACAGGGTTTGAATTTAGATGTGTGTTTGAAATCCCTCTGTCAGTCTCAACAACTCCCTACAAGTGAATCTCGTTAAGATTTTTATAAAACAGAAGAGAATTCATATAACATGGGTATAGGTTCTTATTTTGTACCTCTATTGTTCTCCAAACATTCATCCCAACAGTCGCAGCAGCTGCAACGTGAGAAGATGCTCGCGGAACAACAGCAGCAGGAGCACCAGCAGAGGCAACTAGAAGCAGCCAAACAGCAGCAGCAACAGCAAGCACAACAAAAACAACAACTACAGCAGCTATTGGCCAAGAAAGATAAACCAAGTAAGTGCAGTTTTTATATCTTTTTATAAAATTGCTTTGAAAGATCTGCTATAGACCAAATTGCATGGTCCATATTGCACACTGAAAGTACCATTAATGTGATGGCTCACCCCCAAAGGGGGGACTTTCCAGATGATATCAATTTTGATTTTATCATCTCATCTGTTACAACATTTTCTAAGCTTTAAAATGACACCTTACTTGTTGAAATTGATCTAGGCTATCAAATTTTACAACAGAAAATCTGCTGGAAATTGTTATTATTTTCTTTTCTTTTTTGCTGCCTATTTTCATCAGTTTCTCGAAAAGTGTTCTGTCGCAAAGTTCCCCCTTTTCGGGGTGAGTCATCACAAATATGGTGACTTATGCCCGGTAGACCATATTACTAATGGTGCATTCAGAGTCCACGGCTTTCATCAATGCGCCATCGCTCGATATACAGTCTTGACATTTTAAAGCATATTTCTCGTAGTGTGTGTATGAGTGATGTTGCAGTCATGAAATCGTTGGACTTTCTCGCTTTGAATGCACCATAAGTTGTGTGCAGATGGAGTTGTGCGCACACCTTAGTAATATGGTCGTTCGCACATCGCAGAAGTACCTGTACTTTCAGCATGTACTGTGGGTCATGCAAAAGTGGTCTATTTCGTTGCCTCATATGCAAATTGTTTTTTCAATGCAAGAAAGTTGTATCTTCAATATTACCCATATTCAATTACCACCTTTTTACTAGAATCAACAATTATCAGTGGCTCTCGAAGAGCCATTAATGCAAGAAAAGAAAAAAATGGTAATTCTCACATTCACATGACAAGCTATCACAGACTGAAATCCTGATATCTCTGATTGGCCAATCATGGTCATTGTTTGTTGCTCTCTGGTGTGAAATATTTCCTGTGAGTTGGATGACAAAAGTCTACAAAAAATCTTTCTGTAGCCAAATTGTTTTTTGTTTCATGGAATTTACATTTTTTTCTAATATATTTTCTGTTTTTTTAGATTTGAGCAATCAAGTATACAAAGACATGCTGATCTCATGATCTCTTGCTAAAACTATAGACTTGAAGTGACTAAAAATTGATATTTTTGAACCCCTTAGAAAATGACCAAACTCAGCTAGTAGAATTTGTTCAGTTTAAGCCAGTCGTTTTATAGCTGATGTCTCAGTCAGAACTAGCTAGCATTTATGAGTTACTACTGTACCAGGTGCTGCACTTATCCGCAAAGCCCACGATTTATTAATTAATTAATATTTTGCAAAAATATCCCGTCATTTTTAATCCTCTTATATAAAACCCAGTTTCATATCATGAATTCAGTCATATCTCATACTGATTGATCTCACATTTCTGGAACACCTGGGATTTTAATTCTTTATTTCATATAACTCATTAATGGTAGCATTTTTATATAAAAATGAAATGTTATTAATTTGTATATTTGTCACAGATGTGATAATTTTAGTTATTGAGAAATTTATTTATCTTTACCGTCATTGAATCATCATGTGCGATCCAATTCAGAAATTTCAAATGGGTACATAAGAAGATATTGTGTGCTTCGTATCCTGTATTGCCTCCTATGGAATTGAATATCAGAATGCAAGACTGACCCAAGTCCAATTTTTTTGAAAAATGAGTTATTGACAGGAGAGACTTTCTCATAGCTAGGGCTACCTTGTGCATGAAGGATTAAAATGAATCTGCACTGCAAGTGCCCCAAAAGTCCTTATATATTCGAAAGTTGTCCAAATCTATGGACTTGGGTCAGTATTGCATACATATGTTTTTTTATTGAATGTATCATAAGAAGTCAAAACCATGTTCTCGGCTAAATTTCCTCATGAAACGATTTCTCTTTTGATACTCACCGCCATCTTCATGTCGGACGTGCCATGGAGGCCAAGTTATTGTACCTGCAGTATTTGTTCGTAATCAAGCCCAATGGCTAGTCAGATGGCGTAAATTTGTATTTCGCACGCAAACCATGCAACATTTTCTATCGCATCCATTACGACTTGTGCCGAGCCAGGGTTGACTATTCCTCTGATGAAAAGTCCCGAAGTTTTGCACACAAACCTAATAAATGCCAGAGGTATAATGGCTTATCCAGTTATCCTCAATTTCACCAAGCAAGATGGCCGCAATACCATGGGTTAAAATAGCGGTCAAAATGACTTTCAATTTTCCTATTTTAAATTCCTGTGATTTAGTTGAATCTATTATTATTTTTTAATACTCTAGTCATATTTGTGGATACTGTCTTTAGAATATGTTAATTAGATAAAGAGTTTTATACTTTTACATTAGGCCAAAAAAAAATATTGTTTGGTTGCCCTCCACAGCTATTTTCAGAGAGGGTCGGTTGGTCGTTTTTTTTGTTTTAATTTTTTTTTTTGTTTTGATATTTTTCCACGGACTGCTAGGTCGATCGGCCGCTCCAGCCTTCACAACTTTCCCCGCGACATCCAAATCAATACAATCAAATACTTCTTGTAGTGATTTGGGACATGCTAAACATGTTGAGGGTTGGATATCGAAAAAAGCAAACATATAATTTTTTTTTTAAAGTTTTCAGTAAGTTTTGCATATTTTTTTAGAAAAAAAAAAATTCAATAAAAAAAAAAGTTTGGGTCGGTCGGTGGAGGGCAACCAAACAATTTTTTTTTTGCCTTATGCATCATTTTAATGACATTCTGATTTGATTCAACCATGAATCGATACTTCCGTTTAGTAAGATTTTGATTTGCAAATGATGTCATACTCTTCACTCAAGATAGATCTAGAGTGTGAAAATGTATAATTTGATACAAAAGCTCCCTTGTGCTATTGCATAATTCATAAAAAAGTATTTAAAATCCATTAAGACCAGGAAAAATGAGATTGCAACGGAATCAGGACATTGTCATATTAAGAATAATAAAAATAAAGAAACATTTTCCCTGAAAATATAAATAATTAAAGGTGTGTGTTCAACTCACTTTTTTTCGACTACTACTTTTTACTGTCCCAAATCAATATGGAGATTTTAACGCTTCAAGAAAGCTTAGATTTTATACCTCTGCTATTTTTTTATACCTTTTCTGAAAGGAGATATGATCAAAAGATTTAATGAAAATTGTGTTTACTACTATTTTTTCTTATGCACAATTTGCATGTAACATCAAAAGAATTGCAAGCAGGGGATGGTAATTCATTCAAATATTAAAATTTGAAGTAAGTGTAAATTTTGTGAATTGTATTTTGACTTTGTCGGTGTCAGACGTGTTTCAAATTATGTTATATAAGTTATCTTATTAGTTATCAATTATGTAAGTTAAATCTTGGTTTTTATGTTGTCTTCCAGGCTATCTCACATGTGCTTTGCAGTGCAAATTATATAAAATGGATATTATGTAACATCTTTATTGTATCTACAGGTATCAATAGGCCTACATTTTAAAAAGTGACTTAAAAAGTTTGTTTTCCCTATTGGGCCCAAAAAAATTAATTGTTGTGTTGCCCTCAAGTGGGATTTCTGAAAAATTTAGTCGGTCGGTCAGGAAATATTTTTTTTTTAAATTTTTTTTTTAAAGCACCTAAAGTACCAAATTTGGGTGCATTTTCCACTATTTTCAAAATATTTTCACAAAAAGCACCCAATCTGAGCAAAATTGGGTGCTTTCCCGACCCTAATATTTTTTTTTTAATTTTTGAACAGGGTCTGTCGCTGAGGGCAACATAACAATTTATTTTTTTTTACCTTGTAACCAGGCAACTAAAAAAACTAAAAAAGAAACAAATGATTATTTTTGGAGTTTTATCTTTGACTACGATGAAGTGTAAGTTGCAAAGTCACAGTGATGGATGATGTAGATAAATAAGTCATATCCAAATATAGCATTAGGCCAAAAAAAAAATTGTTTGGTTGCCCTCCACTGACCGACCCTATTTTTCAGCCCGACCCAAACTTTTTTTTATTGAAAATATTTTTTTTTTCAAAAAAAAAAAAAAAATATGCAAAACTTACCGAAAACTACAAAAAAAAAGTTTTCGATATTCAACTCTCAAAATGTTTAAGATGTCCCAAATTACTACAAGAAGTATTTGATTGTTTTGATTTGGATGTCGCAGGGGAAGTTGTGAAGGCTGGAGCGGCAGATCGACCTAGCATTAGTGGAAGAGAATTAAAAACAAAACAAAAAAAACCCCGACCGACCGACCCTCTCTGAAAAAGCTCTGGAGGGCAACCAAACAATTTTTTTTTGGCCTTATATTGCAAAATAGCTTTATAGCAGGGAGACAAACACCACTACAAACCTACTACTGACCGGTTCGGCAAGCTATTATGGTCTCAAAATAACTCGATAAGTAGATGAGTGCAAACATGGTTTCGAGCAAGGAATATGTGGATGTTGTTTATCCTATTTTTACATGTTATTTTCAGTCGCTGTTCTTGAAACGAAAAATGTAAAGCAAAATATTTGTCTAGAAAAGATGTCATAGATGGAGATTTAAATTTAATAAAAGGAAATTAAGAATTTCAAGATAAAATTTGCATTCCTGGTTCTAAAAATTTTGTGCAAAATGGAGTTGAGATATTTTTAAGCACTTTGTAGATACATTTTTTTTGGTAAGCTAGTCTGAACATGGAACTTTAACCTAGAACAAGTGCCATTCCCCTGACCCCCCCTCCCACGGACTCAGCAACGAGTGCGCGCTACCCATGGGAGAGCTAGCGCCATACCATGCTGCCCAGGCGATTGTGGGATTTTAGTTTGATTTAATACCAGACATGGTTTGAACAAGAGGTTTTTATTTATTTTTATTTTTTCAAAACAGGATAAATGATTTTGACCATTGTTTTATTAGCATGGCAATAAATGTTGTATTACAATTAGGCCAAAAAAATAAATTGTTTGTTTGTCCTCCAGTGGAAAAATTAAAATTTTGGGTTGGTCGGTCGATCTTTTTTTTTTT
>JXSR01S041024.1:109164-131357 GCA_000969725.1 Ophiothrix spiculata | reverse complement strand
AGATAGTGGGTCATTATTTAGAGGAAATATGCATTTTATACAACTAAATGTGACTTAATACTGCTAAATTTTACGTTTTCAATTGAAAATATTGAGTTTTCATATTTTACATGTTTTAAGAAAAAAATAAATAAACTAAAATACCCGACCCAAATTTTTGGCATTTTAGGTTCGGTCGCGGAGGGCAAACAAACATTTTTTTTAGGCCTTATCAATACCATGTCTTTCTTGAAGCCTCAAATTATGGCATGTTTGACAATAAGATATGTATTCCATTATTGACGTCATTAATGTGTTAAATAAAGGCCAGGTTAATTAGTTTAATTAGCTGGTTGTAATCTAGGTGTTGCATTTCTAACCAATGTTTGTCTTGGCAAATTACTTGAATTTGAATTATGTAAATGTTCACAGAAAAATCAGTGTGGCTTAATTTGGTTTAGATTTCATAATTAGTGGTCTACCAACATTTTGAAATTATTTTCTTCGAAAATATTGTGTTTTAAGTAGCGATTGAATCATTTTGAAGACAAGATATTTATAAAGCTCACTTCATAGCGTGTTTCACTTTGAAGAGGTAGTTATTTACTGCAGCTATGCACCACAAAGTGAAACACACTTAAAGGGACTAGCCTAGATTCCACTTAAAATTTAAAAAATAAGGAAATGCTTTTAAAAATAAAGCTCAAAAGTCTAATAAAATCCAAAAAAGTATATAAATTTACACAGAAATGTCTCAAATTGACAGAGAATTAATTGGCAACATATCATTTTGAGATAATGATGACTATCCTGTGTTCCTAAATTTGTACCTCAGATGGATTTACCAGATAAAAGATCAAACAAAGCTCCTGGAGATGATTTAATACATATTAAAAGAGAAACCATTTCATCAAGAATAATTTGTTTACCCATCACAGGTGTAGAAACAAGATCTTTTTAAGATTTGAAACTAGAAACACTGTTTTCACACATTTTTTTTCTGTTGACGGCAACAATTTAAGTTGGTAAAGAATTGCAAATTTTTCCAATATTCCTCAAAATCATGGAAAACTACTGGTAGGTTATATTACTATAAACATGTTCTATTGATTCATGTAAAAATGTGTAGGTAAAAAATTAGTGGGAAGAATGTAGGTCAGTCCCTTTAATTTTCATAGCTGTTGAAATGCAGTACAAGTACAGTTTTATTCTCACAATTTTCCGAAAGTACTTCATCATACTGTATAACTTTATCCATAACCAGTACAAGTATTACTAAATTTGGATCTTTACAGGAAACAAGATGAGTGATGTGCTTTGAATTAAATGTTCATTGTCAAAATTGAATTCATGGAAGTGTTACTAGAAATAGAACATTCAATTCTCAAAATAAATAACTTCTTCACATGTATTAAATAAAAGGTAAAGCAAGTTATTTGCTTGCCCTATTCATGTTTCTAGGACAAGATCTCATTTGGAAACAAAACTTTTTAAGATTGTTTAAAGAGAGAGCTCGAGAGAGCATGTTTTGATTCATGTTTAAATCAACAATCAACTAATAAAAATAGAAACACTGCTCTGCGTATCCATTAGGGATGGACCATATTGACTTTCAGGGGAAGTTTAGATAAAGGCAAGATTTTTTTTTTGCAAAAAATGTCGAGGCAAGTTTTTTTTCCTCTTACTTCTTTGAAGCAAGATTTTTTTTGGTCAAAAAATTTCTAGACCCGAATCCCTAGGCCTATATATAAAAAAGATCATAAGGGGCAAGCTATTTTTTTCCTTGTGTGACTCAAGTTATTTTTTTCCTCAAGCATTGGGTCAAATTATTATTTTTCCTTACATAGTGAGTCAAGTACTTCTTTTCAGAAAAACTTTCAGCCCCTACTGGAAGTTTAATGGTGCATGTCTTAGAATGAAATCTGGCAAAAAATGTTCTTTATTTAAAAATAAGCTAGCTTAATGTCTTTTTAATCCCCATTAGGCCCATGTCTTTTCTTGATTCAAATAAGTGTTCATGAGTTTTCATATCAATGTGGTATAACGGCTAGTAACATTAGAATAAAATCACAAAGAAAAAAAATCATGTCTAACATGATATTGTACCAACCACAATAAAGTCGGCATCACAATTCTTCATTCGTGGTAAATAAACATCCACAGTGCAGGGCCAATTGTTTACGAACGCAATCGTACCCACCTGCAAATGGTGGTCAAGTGACTGATTTTGTCCGAGGAATTCTGGCAGAGACTTTATAGTCTTTTTGAAACTTAGCTTCAACTAGCAGTCGTGTGCAAATATGAAATCAATCAAAAAGACAAAAAAAGTTTTAAAAAATCAGTATCAAAGCAGACATTTTTTTTTGTTAGTCTGTCCTAATTGCCTTATTGCATAACATGACAAAACAACTTTGGGTTGCTACATAATGCTATTTATAGTAGGAACAGTCAAAGACACTCTGTATAAATTTGGTCATTTACATCATGGCAAAAAATAGCTTCGCAAGTCGTGTGACGTTCATCATAATGGGGCCACCAGAAATTAGTGGCTTCCTTTCTTTTAACCTGTAATGTGCTAAAGACCAGTCATACCAGCTAATAGGGGTTAATATCAGGATGCTGTTTGACTTTAGACAGCTGTAAGGTTTTATCTATAGAACATGATGTTGCGGTATTAGCTCCAGTGTTTGACAAGAGGAAGGTTAACAGACTTTGACAAAAGATTATCCATTTAAATGGTGCTAGACATGTTCAATCTCAATTCACCACAAGTTTTACTATAAAGAAATGTAAAAAATGTAAATTATATATGTCTTGACTACTCCAATGCCTTGGAAAACATGATCAATAAGATCTTTACATCATTTTTTGACCTCACAAAAAATTGGGTGAAACAATTATTTATTATTATAAATAAGAGATTTATAATAGTTCTAGAAACCTTTCATTTCATTTTTGTATGGTTGTTGCCATGGAAAAGTGACCATTGAAAAGGACAATTTATGTTTGTTTTGTACAACATTTTTGAAGTTTCACCCAAACCAAACTATTTTCAACAGTTAAATATATTTTAGGAAACATCTGTCAGCAAGTTGTGTATTTTGTGTATATAAGTTATATTTGTCTTAAGCTTCATCCAGTCCCATTAAATATTGTGCTTCATGATGTTTGAAAGTTTGAAAGACTATCAACAGCCAAGATTCTTGTCAGAGAAGAATGGTCATACTTACTTTGAGTGAGTGGATGATTCTGGCACAAACTATCTTGTCAATAAGTTTTGTTTTACAAAGAGATCAATGTTTGTTTAAAGTATGTAAATTTTAGTTGCAAAGCTCATTTTTGATAAATACGGTTTGTTCTATTTTGTCAAACTTTTACTTTGAGTTGTAGATTCTGCAAAAAATACCTTGTTAAAAATATTAAAAATAACCCAAAAGTTTGTTTCAAAGTATGTTAATTTTAGTTTCAAATCTCATATATTATAAATATAGGTTTTTTTTTTTATGAAGCTTCAAACTAATTTGCATCAGCATTTATCCATCCTCCTACGCTCACGACAAACTCCTGAAATTAAGCAAATTTTGTAACCAAAATAACCTCGTAATTGCTGTATCAAAGATCGGTAACACAATTAGCATGAATTAGTTGTTAATGATACTGCGTTTAGAAGCACAGGATGTGCTTAAAATTAATTCGCAATTATGGTTCATACAAAGAAATACCGAAAATAGTTATGTATACTTAGTGATTAAATTTGACATAATGATGATGAAATATGAAATTACCTTTTAAAAATACCATAGAAATTCTTTTTCAAAAATATTATTTCTAACTTTAATTTGTTTGTGGTCTTGACCAAGGTTAGCTGGATCTATTTTAAAATTTAAGTAAAACTTGGATCTATTTTAAAATGTAAGTAAAACTTGTTGTCATGATACTGTTGCAAGTTATTAGAAGAACTCTGACGTACCCATAGTGAGAATACTATTGTCCCCGCGGAATACGAGTTTGGTGTAGGTCCTATAAAATAAGCTACATTGGTCCATTCGTGTTTCACTGATGAAGATGTTAACCCAAATTTTAACCTACCTTTTTCAGCCACTGCTTGCACATATTTCAATATAGTTCAGCAGAACTGAAAGAGGTTTTAAAAAGAAGGGTGTGGCAGGGTTTTAGTAGTGTCAACTGGTATGGGCAAAGATTTACTGGTGGGGACCACTCTTGGATTAAACAATAGTTAACAATTAAGCTTTATGTTTTTCTTTGCAGGTGCAACTCCATCAGAAGAAGTGAAAGAAAAATTACAGAAGTTTTTATTGAATAAGAAACAGAGAGCTGAAATGCAAGCCAGTGGTCTCAATCATTCCCCTCCACAAACATTCAGGCATTGGTATGTATAGCTCAATTTTATAACACATGTTTGGAAATGTATCTTTCGGCAGCTTGTAAAATAGCCTACTTAAAGAGATTTGGTACCCAGTGTTCCAACACCTCATTTTTACTATGGGATAAATTGTAATGTAAGATTTAAGGCTGGGGTAGACCATCAAATGGCATAAACCGTTTTTGTGCTCTAACTTTCAAACTAATTGCATAAACTATATAAAAGTATACATTTTTAGAAGCGGATTTTTACCCAATTTTGGCAAAAAATGCCAAAAAACGTATTTTTTGCCCCAAAATTTCTGGAAAGCCTAACTAAAATTTGCATTCATGAAATTTTGAACTTTTTAGCTTTTTAGAATTTAGAAACAAATGTCTAGGAACAGTTTTCTCAAATTTTTGATTATTATCTTATTTTTTGAAAAAATGCCAAAAATAGGCCAAAAATTGTCATTTTGGTGGCAGCGGTGGGATTTTTTGACCTATTTTTTGCATTTTTTTTAAAACTAAGATAAAAATCAAAAATTTGAGGAAACCGTTCCTAGACATTTGTTTCTATATTCCAAAAAGCTAAAAAAACTCAAAATTTCATGAATGCAAATTTTGGTCAAAAACTGATAATCATCATCATGTTCAGGGTAAAAATCCGCTTCCAAAAATGTATACTTTTATATAGTTTATGCAATTAGTTTGAAAGTTAGAGCACAAAAACGGTTTATGCCATTTGATGGTCTACCCCAGCCTTAAACAGAAATTATCTAATGTGTTAAACTTGAGCTGCTGGAAGACAAATTCTCATGTGTGGATCTGTGGCACACTGGTTTGAGCTTTGGGATTATAAGTAAAATGTGATTGGTATGTATAGCTCAACACATGTTTGGGAATGTATCTTTCGGCAGCTTGTAAAATAGCCTACTTAAAAGAGATACCCAGTGTTCCCGCACCTCATTTTTACTATGGGACAAATTATAATGTAAGAATTAAACAAAAATGATCCAATGTCATAATCTATAGCTGCCGGAAGACAAATTCATATGTATGGAAGTGTGGATCTGTGGCACAGGGGTTGGAGCTTTGGGCTTATAATTAAAAGGCTATTGGTTAAAACTCTTTATATTATTATCAATATTAATGTTCTTATTTTTCCACTTTATTTCAAACAGGACACCACCAGGGTCATTAGATCACCATTCACCACCACACACGATATCTCCTCAGTACCAACAGCCGCTTTTTGGCCAATACGACAGCAACTTCCCGCTCCGAAAAACTGCCTCAGATTCAAACCTCAAAGTCCGATCGCGCTTAAAGGAAAAAGTAGCCGAAAGGAGAAGTCATGGTAGCCCTCTCTTACACAGGAGGCGAGAGGTTATGTCGGGCAAGAGGAAACCCCTGAATGGTTAGTGTGAATCTGTCACAGAGATGGGTTTGGATTATCACAAGATTGGTTTTTAATTGAAAAAAGATATATTTGTTATGAAAAATCTTAGAAATATCGTATTGTAAGATGTAGCAACATTTGTACATGGTTTGCTAGTCTGTGCTTGCATTCAAACCATCGTAACCAGGATCAGCTCCTTAAGTTCTGTTTGGGTTTCCACAAGATGATTGTTACATGTAGTTATGTCCTTTCCTTGTAAGGGGAGTCCAAACACTCACAACTTTTGATAGCAGATTGGTCACTGGTATTCTTCAGAATGGCTATGAATGGCTCTTTGTGAACTCTAAGCAAGCACTAAACCAGTTGCTCTAACTTGATGTGTACAAGGTGTCATTCAGCTATTTCAAGAGGTGATGCAAAATGTCATTCATCTGGTAAAGAATTAATTTGAATACTTCAGAGTCCCTTCAATTTCCATCGTGTCCATCTAGCTTTATTGTAAATGTTTTGAAAAAAAAATACTGGGTATTTAAAGTGCCCTATGCCACCCAGATTTGTAATTTCACATGGCCTCTGCACACTTTACAGGTGTTCGCTGACCACTGTGGCCCAAATAAGCTCCATTCCACACCAAGCATCATTTCAGGTTCTGCGACAACCTCTAGGGGCATTGAAACTTGATCAGCACACATATGCACCATTGCTGCCCGGATAAGCTCCCCCAGTTTTGTGTACGGGTTTCCACAAGACATTTAGCTGAGAAAAATATGTCCAGTTCCTTGTCCAGGAGAATTTCAAGCACACTTAACTTTTGGCACCAGCGAAGTTCAAACTCGGGACCTTCGGCTCTGCAAGCGAGCGTCTTACTGTTTGAGCTAACTTGACCGCTTGTTTTGCTCTGTGTTGAACCACATGAAAGCTAACTTTTGTCATCCAAAAAGAAATTAATAGATTTTGAACATACAATTACTATAAATATACCGAAACTTTTTGAGAGATTTTATTTTGGAAGTTTTTCTATTCTTTTCACTCAGTTGTTTATGAATCGTAGCAACATTTTTATTTTGAGAAATTACATGTGGATTTGAAAGTCATTTTGTTCGGTATTGTTTTACTTTTTCAGTGGATACATCTCCATCAAGTAGTACCCCAGGTTCAGGGCCAAGCTCCCCATTGAGTGGCAATGCACCGTGCCCTGATGGAACCAATGGTTTAGCCGCGGCCGCAGCAGCTGTACCCGGCGAGGTGAGTTCACACCGCATGTCATCTTACATAGATAATGCGTTGTTAATGTCATGAACTTGAACTTTGGAAGTGGGATTGTGTTAGCTTGTGAGTATAGTGAACTAGAAAGCTGGGGGTAACATTTTCTATCATTGTTATACTGTTAGATAGGTATCCAACATTGATGTTACAATGTTATGCCACATTTCCAGCTCTTTTGTTTATGTAAATACAATCAGGGAAAAAAGTCATTGGAATGGCCGAGTTCTTTTGGTTCTATTCATCCATTTACAGTAGTAACAACTCCTCATGTGAGTGCAAGAAAGTAGTTAATGCAATAGCCGTCATTTTTTCATAAATTTGCATGACAAATGGTATAAATTATCCAGTCTTGGGGTCAGTGGCTCATAAAATGGTTCTTCAGGTGTCAATGACTTCAAAAATTATTTCAAGAGCCACCGACATATGGGAGACATTTTTTTAAAGGATTTTTTTTTTTGCATTTTAGTAACAGGTGTTACATAAATATATGGCAGTTGCTGAAACAACTTTCTTGCATTCACTTATAACGAGTTATAGTTATGTAATAGTTGAATGTGCCAATTCTTTTTTCTTTGATTGTAGCAATGCTATGCTATTTGTATGCACAATCAATTCCCCCTCATTTGGAACAGTGAACAGTGTAATGAATATGTTGCATTGTATTTGCATGACAGCATTGTGATTGTGTCAGCCATCACAAGGTGACACCTATACTCTGTAAACCTTGAAGTATGCAACAGGCAATTAGACTCTGTTACAAGATCCATAGCATATCTCTTGTATTCTAAAACATTGTGAATTGGTGGGTTTTGTATTGTGTAAGAGACCAGTAATGATTGATTAGGATTGATTGAGACCAAATCACTGCGTATTGATATTTTTGTACATGAATCGTTCATTATTTTGGTATTATTTGTGGCTAATTTTGTTGCTAACACATGGACAAACATTGAAAATAAGTTCATTTGAATATTCAGCAAGATTTGGAACGTTGTAATGATTCTAGATTTAGGGACTAATTTACTATTTTACTTCCCTGTATGGTCGTCATATTGGTTTTTGAGCGTCAATAGACTGCTTTTTGCATACTTCAAGATTTAAAGAATATACATATTGCTCATTTCAAAAGTCTACACCAATTACCTTTTATTATAGAGATACATAAAAATAAGTAAGTTGTCAATTTTGACCGTGGGATCATTTTCCCAAAACATCACTAGGAAAACCCTTAAGAGGAGCATGGTCTGATTACTTTTGTCAAACTTTATCTATAGGCGAAAGCGGACCTACGTCATACGCAAGGCATACGCAGGGTATACGCGCAGCACAATGATCTAAAAATAACTCGCGTTGGACTTCGTTCGCGGTGAAAACAGTCAATACTTCAGCCAGGCATCCCTTCATTTTCTTTCTTTTTTAGCCAAAGGAAAATCTGTGAAATGATGAGCTGTTTGTCATTTATGTTATGACTTGAATACCACACATCTCATATGATTTTGGAATCGAAATATTTTGACAATTTGCTAAAATCAATCTAAGTTTCCGCGAGCCGTCATTTTCTTCATTGAGTTGAATGGGAAGTCGGCAAATGTTTTCACCACGCTATTTGGACAAACGTCCCGGATGTAAACAAAATTCCCGGATGTCCGCTCCTGCCTATACCAAAATATTCATATTTTTCTCATTCCATGTGAAATTTCACAGCTAAGCGTGTTTAGTTTTGTAGATATGGGTAAAAATATATTTATACAGAAAAAGTATTGGAAGCTATGAAATACATACCTAAAATTTGAAATTTAGATCTCTTGAATGGTGATCTTTCATATGAAACCAAAATCTGAATTTTGAAAAATTGGACCATGCTCCTTTATATGTTGCACCCAATATGTTACTCATTTTGCAGGTTTCAAATAATTCACATCTCATTATGCAGACACATAAAAATCAGTAAGATGTAGGTTTTCCCCATGTGACCAGTTTTCCCAGACGTCACATTTGTTAAGGGTGTTTCGTAAGACTGAAGAATGGTTTACACTGGCACCAATTGTTAGGTAACTTGGTTGCCTTAGTAACAAGGCTTTCATGAAATATGACTGGACCAGGAGCTAAATTTAAACCAAAAATGGATAGATATTACTTTCTGAGTAAAATATGGAAACATCAGGAGCAAAAAATTTAGTAACCATTAGATAAATAGAGCCTGGGCCCAAACTTTTGATCTATCAATCAAATCTTGTGAATCAGAAAATTCATCTGCACAACTGAAATTAACTTGTGCATTGTGCACCTGCACAACTGAAATTTACTTGTACATTGTGCACCTGCACTTTTCCATTGCAAAAACAAAGTAATGGTCCACTAGCCGTACCAATTGGTTTGTTTGTAAATGTTATGATGTGACTTAAATCAAGGTTTAATACCATTTGAGTTAACTTACAAATTCCATACACAGTCGCATGCAAGTAGGAATTTTTACATGCACAAGCCAAAAAATCAGGTCACATGTTAAATTGAACATTTCTAGCTCCGTTTAAAGATTCTGTCAGTGGTTGGTGAACACATTTTAGTAGGAAGATCATGATTGTAAGGTGTTGTTTGTTTGAAATCTTGAATAAATCCAAAGACTTGCAATCTTTCATCTGTATATAATCTATATCTTTGATCAAAAGGACATGTCCCTCTCTATACCTTGGTACAGAATAGCACAATGGTATATTAAATAGATGTACTTAGTGGTCCCCAGTTTTGAGTGAAAGCTGAATAATGCTATTAGTAGTACTGGGTAATTTATGATTCCCTGGATACATATCAGTCCATATTATATAAACAAGCTAGCTTTGAGTACTTAGGCAAGCTAAAAATATGCAACTTTGTAAAAACAAACTAAATATAACTTGCTGGGGTTTGTTAAGGTAGTGTTACATCCATGAAGTAAAGATTATGAAATTAAATGTAGTGTAGCTAATTATTAGATTGCGAAGATTTAGATATAAGGTGACAATGATTTCAAAATTTGTATGTAAATAATTAGGGTAGGATAGGATGGTATAGGATAGGATAGGATAAGGTAGGGTAGGGTAGGACAGGATATGGTAGGGTAGGGTAGGACAGGATAGGGTAGGGTAGGGTAGGGTAGGGTAGGGTAGGGTAGGATAGGATAGGATAAGGTAGGGATAGGAATAGGATAAGGTAGGGTAGGATAGGGTGGGGTAGGGAAGGGTATGATAGGATAGGGTAGGATAGGGTATGATAGGATAAGGTAGGGTAGGGTAGGGTAGGATAGAATAGGATAACTGTTTAGTTATGAATCAGTGTGTTAAGTGTTGCTAAATTTGTCCATATATACAATTCAGATGGTCCAATTGTAATACTTTCAAATATCTTCTGTATATTTGTTGTGCAGAATAATGGATTTTACACAAGTTATAAACATCGGATGTGTTATTTCTGGTGTATAATGAGTGCATCTTGTGACATTGTGTATGGATTAGTCCTGCATGTGTTTTGTGAATCTTGTGGCGATGTTTTCTGCATGATTGTTTTCACATATTATTCATCATATTTATTCACCAGACATTTTTTCACCATCCTATTTCTGAGGGAGTAATGATAACGGGAAAATTTAAACTTGTCAATTTTTTTTTTTGGAAATATTTCTTAGAATATAAGTTTACCTCTTTTAAGTCTCATTTTTCATTGATTTTAGAAATTTAGAACATTTTTTGACATCTCCAAGGACCTATTTCAGGGATTTGGATGGGACATTATTCTACCGGGGTGGCATAGGATGGAAGGATTTTTTTTTCAGATGTTAAGATTTCCCAACCTGACACTGCTTGCTTATTAAAACTTTAATTTTGTTTCATTTTATTAGTCTACTGTTAATGTGAAATTTTAACCACTTTAGTTCTTTTGAGTTTGATTACTTTAGTTCTAGCTACATTGCTTTAACATGATCTGCTTATTTGGATAGAATCTGTAGAATAATTGTTTTAATGTTAAGATAAGCCCATGTGTGATGTGGACCTAATATGGCACACTTAAGTGTAGTTTGATTTTCCAATTTACCTTATTGAGGAGGCTCTGGAATTAAACAAAACCCTTTAAATCAAGATACCACTTTCATATATCCTCCTCCACCTGAATTCTGATGCTGTCTTGAAAAAATTTATAAAACATGCCACCGTTTCAAGATTGTTAAATCATCATAGAAACCAAAAACTAAACATCAAGTCAAAACATTGCAAGGAAAACAAACAAGTAATTTCTCCATTTCACGAAGGTAAAAATAACCACATTTGATTGAATCTATTAAGACTTTATCTGATGTATTTTATTCAAACTGAGATCCAAGGTTGCTCTCAAAATAGATTGTAATTTCATTTATTTCCATTGCTTGTATAGATATTTGATCAGTGTAATTTGAATTACAACTGCTTTTAGCTCTGTAATTACTTACTCAAGGAAAAGTAACTATTTTTATTGTGTGTTTTAATCTATATTGAGTAGAATGCAAAGACTTTCTATTAATAGCTAGGAATATTTTTTTCCAATTCCCCATCGTGCAGATCCTGTAAGCCAAGTCACTTGTTTATTCTTGTATATACTTTAAAATAAACTATTGATTGATAGCTTCAATGCCAAAATATACATTCTAAATTTGTTCAAATTTATTGAAAATAAATGATTAAATTTTAATATTGTTGGTAATTTTAACCCACTGTGTGGTTTACTTGTTGAAAATTGAATAATTCATATAGGTACCTAGCTACTCTTAAGGTGGTTTGAACAAGATAAAAAAACTCTACTTTTAATTGTCTAATAATTTGATATTCAATGTTTTCAAATTTACTGAAAACATTTGTTTAATTTAGTAAACGGGAGAGGAGTTGATAAACCCCTTAACAGCGATACCTACCATCAAATCTCCCCTCGCGTTACCAACGATCAATCTCATTCAAACCACCTTAAACATTTGCCTAATTTTCGCCCACACCATAGTCATGACACAAGTGTGTGGGATTCGGCACAATTAAAACACAATTTGATGCTAGGACTGAGCTTAAATTAATAAAATATACTTTTTCATCTTATTATTGAAAATTAATGCTATTTTTAACTGTTATTTTATGGATACCCTGGATTTTTCCTTTTAAAAATATTAAAAATATTAATTGCTTTGATATTTTTGAGGTATATTGTTTTTCTCTGATTGTAAGAGTTCAGTAGCGATACTGATGTATGGATTTTTTGTATGTTGATCTTCAGATATCTTGTTACTTGATTAGTATAATAGATAAAATCTTTTAGCTCTTTATTTTGGTATCTATTTGCGATAATTATGTAGAAATAATAAGCAAAATGCCGAAGTTATTCGAATTTTTTCCATTACTTACAACCGTGAGAATTTAGATAATTTCCCAGGTTTTGTTTTCAATTCCATATATCCTGTTTTGAAGTTTAGAATAGAAACAGAGTAGTGCAAGGAACTTTTGATTTATGGTGGAAAATGGTATCAGAGTGTAGCATCAGGAGATCATGAAAAGATGTTGATTATGTTTGGAGCTTATTTTGAATCAAAGAGTTGCCAAAGCAGTGGTTTACACAGCGTCTCCACATCATTTTCTTCATAAATATGGACTCGTACGAGAGACAAAAAATGTACAGGCAAGACCAGGGCGCTGTATTAGGGAAAAATACCATCGCCTGGGTTTCATTTTTTCTGTCCCACCAGGCGCCAAAAGTCGGGAACCATAGGGTAAAAATAAAATAAAAAAACGCTTTATTAGAAGTTTAGGCTAAATATTACATCAACAGAAAAACTTAGAGTGAAATTCACATTTTTAGTTGGAGAAAAAATATTGGGTGGGCGTTTAATACGGAATGGGTGTTTAGTAGTACGAACTTGGCATATATGCATCAGATTCACAATCAAAACAACTCCCTTAAAAACATTTGACATTTTATAACAGATTTTGACTCTATAAGCAGGTGATGCTAATTATCGCATCAACAGCAAAGAGAATTGGTGAATGTATTGCATTTTCAGGTTAGAAAAAAATATGGGGTGGGCGTTTTGATTGAGAATGGGTGTTTTGTAGTAACAATACAATATATATGCATTAGACACACAATCAAAACAACTCAATTGAAAACAGTTTATATTATATATCCAAACTCTTTGATTATAGTAGGTTAGGCTAAAAATAGATGTTTGTTTACTTTCAAAGTAGCTCAATCAAAATTGTTAAACATAATATGCCCAGATGTTTTGATTAGAAAGTTAGGCTAAAAATAGATTTATGTTTATTTCATTTTGAGAGCATTTGCATGACTATTTACTCTATTCTATTTTAGTGTATAAACTGTCAATAAAATTAAGGCGGGATAACTTTTTTTTATTAACATCTATATTTAAATGTCAGTATTTACAACATTAATTTAATGAGATGTATTGACAATAACATTTGTTTTTTGGAAATATATTGCAACCATCTAAAAACAGGTTAGGGGCGCACCATTTGATTCTCAGGTGGGGGCATGGAAGTTTTTTTAAACTTCTCCGCCAAAGGCGGCGAAAAAAATATCCTTGACTCAAAGATGAGTAAGAAAAAAAAAAAAACTTTACCCAACTACTTCAAGGTAAAGAAAAACATAAAAAATGCAATAAAAAACTTTGCCGCTGAAGGTGGCAGAAAAAAACCCTTCGACTGCCTTCGGCGGCTAAAAAAACAAACTTGACTCGACCCCAACTTCCATGCCCACGCCCCCTGAAAACCAAATGGTGCGCCCCTTAGTAGCAAAGAAACATATCCCAGAGAGAAATCACAGGAATTGAGAAATATTTTTTTTAAATTTTCCATTTGTTTGAATAGAATTACCATTTATAGACATATCTTAAGGACAATTTAACCAGAAAACTGTCTAGATATTTATGAATTATTTTGATAAAACTACAAATTATTTGGTCTTTTAAATACCTTTTTTTATTTATTCTTATTCTTCTCGATTTCTGTGGCTTGTGGTACAAGAACAAAAGATTCCAGCTTTCAATGCCATTTTTAGTCTTTTAAAAAATGACTTGGTCTTTTTTTCCCCTGTTTATTTTAAAGAATTTAAACAGAATGGATTTAGTTCTGATGCTGCATGAATTAGCAAATATGATCCACTGTCTGTAAATCACATTAAAAGTCAATCATTTCTAAATTTCACAATCAGTAGAATTTTTCTGAATGTAAATACATGGAAATAAAAACACTTAAGGCCAAAAAAAAAATTGTTTGGTTGCCCTCCAGAGCTTTTTCAGAGAGGGTCGGTCGGTCGTTTTGTTTTTGTTTTTTTAATACTCTTCCACGGACTGCTAGGTCGATCTGCCGCTCCAGCCTTCACAACTTCCCCGTGACATCCAAATCAAAACAATCAAATACTTCTTGTAGTGATTTGGGACATCCTAAACATTTTAAGGGTTGAATATCGAAAAAAGCAAAAATATAACATTTTTCTTTTGTAGTTTTCGGTAAGTTTTGCATAATTTTTAGGGGAAAAAATTTTCAATAAAAAAAAGTTTGGGTCGGGCTGAAAAATAGGGTCGGCCGGTGGAGGGCAACCAAACAATTTTTTTTTTAGCCTAAGGCTTCACAAGAGTCTACATAATATTCATTTGTCTTTATCACAGTCTGCATTTCGTATTTGCAATGCCTGAACATTTGCAAGATTTTGAAATGTTATTGTCAACGTTTAGTTTTTTAATAATATTGGTCTTAGTCACAGCCTGATTTTCATTCATCAAATGCTTGAACACTATTATTTTCATCTTCATTTTATACTAGTGTTTGTTCTGTTGTCAGTCAGAAAATATAAGGGGTCCAAGCCCCTGGGGGGGGGGGTTCTCGAAAAAAATTTGTATGGGGGTGTGCCACGCAGACTTTGCGATAAGGACTGTTCTCTATACCTAAAAAAGGGCAATTTTGCAACCCTCACCATACCATTTTTCCGCAAAAAAACACCCAATTTGGGTCAAATTGGGCGCTTTTTAAGGCAATTTTCCAAAAAAAAACAACCACCAAATTTTTCCATTTGGGCACATTAGGTCTGTGTCAAAAACCCACCCATCGATATACCAAAAATGGCAAAATTATACCCCAAAACCATGGCACATACCCGTATGTCAACCTAATGTGAGAACCCCCCCCCCCCGGTCCAAGCCCATATATAAAGTATTGGAATAAGCCCCCCAAAACAATAAATTGTTTGATTGTCCGTAGATGAATTTTAAAAGTTTGTTCCGTCGCTCTGGATTTCTCCTCCCCCCTTTTTATTTACAGTTAACTAAACTGTATATATGCATTTGTGTGTTATTCAAAAAATATGCAAATTTAAGGTAATTTTTATGTCAAAATAAATAAATCAACATTAAAACCAACTAAAATGTAAACACAAAATCCTGAAATTCATTTCTTACGTATTTAGGATACAGCATTTAGAAAGAAAAATATAAAACTCTTTCAGGAATTTCCAAAATTAATTTTTGTATTCTGATGTACAGTAAATAGAAAAAAACACCTTTTTCTGATTTCCAAAAAATATGATAATCAGACGAGGACAATCAAACAACTTTTCTCTTGACCTAATGAATACAAGAAGGCTATAGGTTTAAAAATTAACATTGCTGGGCAGAGTGGTACCCATTGCTTGTACATGCTTGAATTCCAATCAAATTTTTGACAAGTAACCAAAATGAGAAAAAAAAGGGAAACAATAAAAAAGGATTGTTAATGATTGAATTTCCATGTGTCAATTTGAAAAATATTGCTTTTAAGAAAGGCCTAAAGTGACATCAGCATATTGAAGTGTTAATAAGGATTTATGTAAAAATTAGCTTAATGTTCGTACTTTGTGCAGGGAAAGCTTAAAATAACAACCTGTTTGTGAATCCAAGTAAATGTTATTTGCAATGGCTGCCATATGTCATATGAAAACCATCTTGTCACTAGAATGAGATCAATCGTCAACTTTTGCCCTTAATAAGTCAGTGGCTCTTGATATGGTGACTCGGGTCATCTGAAGAACCATTTCAAGAGCCACTAACCCAAGGCTTGACACTGTATGTAATGAGTAACACAAAGTTATGAAAAATGCATTTGCATCACAAACTTTTAAAACTACCCATTGATAAATACATCCGCAGTCACATCATTTATCTTCCAAGAAACATTAATTTACACTCGCAATGTTGTTTTGAAACTATAGCCTTCTTTATTATTTTTTTGATTCAAAACATTAAATTATCTTTATGTGAATTAGTTGTTGTCATCTTTTTTACTCTACATCATTCAAATCAGGAAGTGTTTGAAAATACATTTTTTTTTGAAAACTTTTTTGTTGAGTGGTCACAAGTTTCTTGCATCATGATTTGTAACGAAAACCATCAACAGGTTTCATGTTACGATGTTCTTTTATTTGAATACTGATGACATTGTGAATATTTGTGTATAACTTAGGATGATCTGATACTTTTTGGTGAAATAATTAGCTCTAAAATGTGATCATTGTCACAAAATCGGTGATTTCGGATTAAAATGCTTAATTCCAATGACGTATTCTGCAGACATGTGACGCATGCCACTCTTTTATTGCTTACTGGTTAAGCTTAAGAGAAAATAGGCCTTTTCAGTATAATGAATTAACGTCTAGCATAATTTAGTCTAGCATTGTGCTTCTATCTTTAATTTAATCCACAGTTCAAAACAAGAATGCATAAATTTGCAGTTATTTATAACTATAGATATATATAACTGGTTAAGCTTAAGCTAAATAGGTCTTTTCAGTATAATGAATTAACATCTTGGGTTGTGTTTTAAGTGTGGTCCATGGTGTACAACAAGAATTAATGAACTAGGTGACAAACAAAACTTTTTTTGACGTCACAGCTATGGTAGAATCTTGAAATTCCTAACCATGTCTTTTGTCAAGAAATCATTGTTATGAAGAAGATTTCACACCCTGGCATTTGATTGGTCAAGTTTGTGGCTGAAATCCTTATTCATTGTGAATAGGAGTATAACATAAACATATTGTGGTTCAAAATTTAGTTTGTAGATATTGCAATAGTATATATTTCAAATACCAAAAGTTGACATAAATCTATGGCAAAAGTTTTCAGCAATTATGCAATGACTTCTGATGTTTAGAGAAAGATTATTTCATCAGCTTTCAAGTTACATTCAACATTTGACATTCCATTTCAGTATAACAGAGTGTGTCCTGTGTGTTCTGTTTCTGACTTGCGAGGTTTCGTTGTGTTTGTTCTAAAGTCAGTTATGAGCAAAACTTGGGCAAAGTTTAAAGGAAGTGGACACAAATTTTTACTATGGGAATTACTACACAGAAATTTATGACAGAGTATGTAAATGATTAAGAATATTGTGAAATATAAGAATTCATCACCCAACTAACCATTTTTGATGGACTTATTCACTTTGCACATTTATATCACAAAAATTATAATGATTCAACAACTGCCCCTTTGAAAACAATCAGTCACATTATATCTTTAACATTTACAGCACTCTTATTTATGATTTTTGTTTGCTTAGTGTATTCTGTTTCTTTATATCTGCTACTGTCAATACAATCACTGCATGCCTGTCCTCCGTCATATCTTTAGGAACTGGGAGGCTATCCGATGCTGCTGAATCGGTTGTATAGCACCTGCAGCGATGTCAACCTGTATACATCGCCATCACTGCCCAACATCTCACTGGGGGTGCGTACTTCAGGCCAACAGCACTCACCACAAATGGTACGTATTCACACCCTGATTATAAGGGAGGGACCTAGGATTGAACCTTGTGGTACACATACTTTTTAGGAGGGACCTAGGATTGAACCTTGTGGTACACATACTTTTTAGGAGGGACCTAGAATTGAACCTTGGGGTACACATACGTTTTAGGAGAGGCATAGAATTGAACCCGTGGGTACATATTCTTTTAAGGATGGCCCTAAAATTGAACCTTGGGGTATACACATTGTTTAAAACTAGTGTTTCCCATTTTGACCACAGTTTCTTGAGAATAAAGGCTCTTATAAATATAAAATATATCTTAATCAGGGGCCTGGGAAACAAACTTTGTGGCACATGTACCTTTGAAACTAGTGTTTTCATATGTCCTTTTTGATAGGACCAAGGATTAAACCCTGTGGTACACAAATTGCAATGCACACAAGCATACTACTTAAGTAGATTCTAAATATGTATCGGTGTAAACATAAACAGAAAGTATGTTTTTTCATTGTGTTGAATAATGCTTCTTAAATTTATCATGTTTCTGATATCCAGATAAGTCATTTTATACTGTTGTATAATTATGTAATATGTCTTGAAAACAATGACTAGGTATTTTTCAACTCCCAGTAAAATTATTTTACACAGGATGGTGAAAGGGTTTATTTCTAACTGTACACCTCAGTATCTTGTAATATTCTCCTCTATTTCTTTGTATTATTTTAGCATCTTGTTTGCATGTTGGAATCTTGTCTTATGATTTGTGCAACTTGTTACTAGAATATTCTCATGTAATCATAATATTAGTGTTTGGCATCGTTAGAAAATACGGCAATATACACCTCAAGCTGTTTATTTAGTTGCAGTGGTTGCTCACTGTGAACAGTTGAATTAATTTCAACTTAATGATGATGATGCGATATGAAAACAAGCTTGCCGACAGTGCTTATGACAATTTTGACCAAATATGTGAATGTTCAAATGAGCAAGTCAAATACGCTTGGTAATATCACTATTGCTGGTTTTAAAACCACTCTGAATGTTGCGACACTCTATGCTGCATGCAAGAAAATGGGTCAAAACCCGGAGAACTTATTATATTTTGGTGAAGAGGAATGATCAAAAATTTACAAAAAAGCTGCAGCAGAGAAATTGTGTCAGTGAAATCTTATCAATACATTTGTGTTTAGTAGCTTGATATTATGGAATTGAGAACATTCTAGTAAAAGCAGATATGATATGCATGATGTAGAATTGTATATGTGTTTGGCGTAGGTAACATTGGTGTAACTGTGTAGGGACTTTGAAACTATGATACTTTAAAGGTACTCTGAAGCACCCTAAATGACTTCTACTGCTTTCTTGCAGAAAAAACTTAAGAATTGAACCTAATGAAACAAATTTAATGTTACTATATTATAAATGGGTCCTCTGGGATCTCATGGTATGTGCTGTGAATCTGGTTGTGTAATTTTTGTATATAAGTGTACATTTGTTGGAACTCTTAATTGTATTAGTTAAGAAGGTCTTGAGAAATCAATCATGTAATTGATTGCATACCTAGAAGTTGCTTTATGAGTACCATGCAGAGTATGTTCAAAGATACTGCACTTTTAAAGACCTGTACATGGTCTAAGAGAGAATACTTCTGTGCACATCAAAATTCTTCAGTGTTACTTTTGATCCGTTGCATGGTCCACAATTTGTTGGTAGAGCCTTGGGTCCAGAGAGTAAATTTACTACATTAACGCACTTGTACTGCTCGCGTGGAATGCTTTGAAATCTATGGGAGCACAATTGAGACCGTGTCTAGCTACGTATGCGCCAAATTGCAGGCATATTTGACCTCAAGATCGAGGCTCTCCCCACAAAATTGTGGATCTGTGCAAAAAAATAACACAGTGCGAGTTCAGGAACAGTATGTTTTAGTGGAGGAGTTTAAAATACATTCTTGATTAAAATGCATCTTAAGAAGAACACAACAGTTGACTAGAAGTTTCATGTGCTAGAAATATTATTTTCCTATTATTCAAGTACCATTACATTTGTTACATTACCACGATTAACCCTAACTCCCAAATGCTTAAAAACTATCGAAATCCGAATACGTCATACAAAAATTCCTTGTTTCCCCTGGGATTCGAACCCCGACCTCTCGCATCCCGATCTAATGTCCAGCCATATGACAAGCCACCGAGTATGGCCTGCCATGGCAGCACTTTCGTGCCCATCTGTATCCCCCGTCTATGACGTATTTGGACTTGGGCGAATTTCTTGATTTTTGCTTGTTTGATTTTGTTGGACTGTGACGTGTTAGGGTTATATATATGTTTTAAGCCATGAAAGAATACCGCACCTCTACTGATTAAAGCTTCATATTGTAGTTTATAATAATAGTAATTAGTGAATTAGTAAATTATTATTGAAAAGGGTGCAGTCAGTATTCTATAGCTGGCTCTACACAATCAGAGTGAATAGGACATGCCTTTAATCTTTTAAATATTGTAATTTATATTAAAATTAAGCAAATTGTTATTGTAAAGGATGCAATACGAATTAAATATCAGACTGCACAATCAGTGTGAATGGCACATGCCATTTTTAGATCCCATCTTTATCATAGCACGCTGCTATATTTAGATTCATGTTAGTATAACCTTTTAGCAAGTAACAAAGTACATTTATGAGTGAAAATATGACTCCAGGGACTTTTACCTATTTTTGAGTTTGTTAAGTGCTGTGTTTTTTGAATTATTACTCGGGAGGATTCGTTTTAAGGAAATCAGTCTAAAATTATTTTTACTTTCAAATCTTAAGCTCTTTTTCCTGTCTGGTTACTTACAAATAAAATATTTAATCTTATGAAAAAGGATTAAGTTATTTTAAATGTTAAAACCATTTTGGAAATGATAAAAAGACAGAAAGACTTCAATATTATTATATCTCATATCTATTAAAAGAACTAACTTTATTTTTCTTTTCAATGCTTTCTTTTGAATGTTTTTAGTGTTTTAAACATCTTTTTTTGTCTGAAATGATGACTACAAAAGGAATTTTATGCATTAATTTCATAATAAATGCTTACAAGTGTAATTACCAAACATCAATTTCATTTGAAATTACTATAAGTGTAGTTTTAAGCATTAATTTATTAGAAAATGACCAAAAAATATAATTTGTAAGTATAATGTCATTAAAAATGACTGAGTGTAATTTTAAACATAAGTTTCATTGTCAATAACTACAAGTATAATTTTCAACATCTTTTTCATTGAAAATAATTACTGTTGTTATATGATTTGTATTGTTTCTGATTTTGTCTTTTTCAGGCCGGATCCAAACCAGGGTTAGGAGGTGAGGCGCTGCGACTGAGCAACCCCATTCCTCCTGGAGCCGTCATCACTCCCGCATTCATTCCTGCAGTTCCAGCTGGTAATTTATCTTGTCCTGTACATTTTTAAAAAACGTTGATATATCTTTCCTGGGAATACAAGAATATGCAATAGCTGGTATTTTTCATAAATTTGCATCACTGTATATTGTTCAGTCTTGGTTTGATGGCTCTTTAAAGGGTTCTTCAGGTAGCAGTGTCATCTGAGGAACCATTTCCAGAGCCACTGAAATATGGGAGTTTAATTTTAATGGTTTGTTTGCGCATTCTAGGGATAAGGTGTCGAACACACATTTAACATATGTCAGATTCAACCCCTTCCATTCACAAGGTGCAATGGTTCTATACAAATATGAAAAATGAATATTTTTATTTTAAGAAGTGACTTATCGCAGATTGATATTGGTGCAGCCCATGAGTTAAACAAATCCATGTCCTTGACCATGATGTGAGCCTAGAACATCCCAATTGTTGAACAAGAATTCAAACAACTTTCCTATTGAAGCTACATGGAAGATTTAAATCCTGTAAAGTTCAACGTCATTCCAAAGCATTTCGCCAAACTTTTGAGATTTTTGCATCATTTATGATGTTATTTCTTAAATTACAGCATGCAAAATTTCACTATCAAATTCACCCCAAATGTAATAAGAAATTCAGATTTTTCAATATTTAATTCAAATTAGACGGCTTTATGTTGTTTGATTGATTCATATTTTACAAAAGAATGATGCACATTATTGATAAGATGCTTTTATTTTGTCTTATTCAAGGTACAATAGGAGCTGCGGGTATTCCGTCTGGTATGATGGCAGGTGTACCCATGCGTGAGGGTCACGCTAGTCCCCCAACCTTGGCTAACACACCCGTCGCACAAAGGCTTATACGGTAAGTCAACAAACCACGAGTTCCTTTAAAACTTTTTGAGCTGGATATTTAAAATTTTGTTTAGCATCCACATTATTGAATTAACAAACACCATATCATTGAGGGTATTTATATATTTT
>JXSR01S041024.1:56947-89703 GCA_000969725.1 Ophiothrix spiculata | reverse complement strand
CCCATCAAGCATCAATTGCAAAATTATAATAACTAACAAGATTTTTTGTATAGAGTCTCCTGGTGTTTTTTTTTAAATGGTAGTGAATGAGAGCACCGTGAGATCAATTTTTATATTACAACTAGAAAACATGCCAAATTCAACAACTATGTCTGACAGATTACAGTAATGTTTTATTTCAACACCTCATGATATTTCGGATGTTCCAAATGGACAAAAACATCCCAATCCCTAAGATTTATAGACATGGAGGAAGTCATTCCTGTTATACAAATGTACTTCTTGTTATGACTGTGACCTGTCATGGGTTTATCATTAGTTCGTACAAAGTATGATAGGTTCCGTTTAAGATGTCGGGAATTAAAACGGAAATCGACTAAGTTTTTGATTGAATTCCATTGTTTTCACATACCAAGACAGACACTTGTATCGCACGTAACAAATGCATTACATGCTTGATTATAAAAGAAACTTGCATTGCACCTAACAAATGCAATATATGCTCGCGACTAAGTGAAGATAACGTGTGTATCCCATCATGCATTGCTTCATATGGGAAATTTTGTACAGGAAGTCATGTGAGTAGTTAGCGATGAAACATACCCAAAATGCAATATTACAACGATTAACTTTGATTTATGGACATTTCATCAATAACTACTCACATAATTTCCTTTACAATAAGAAGCAATGCATCATGGGATACACACAATATCTTCTCTTTGCTTGACTCATCAAGCGAGTATAAAATAGAAAAATCTTAGTTATTAATAGAATCCAAAATCCAGGGATGATAGTTTCAGTTTTGTTGGTGTTTCTTATGCCTTGTATAAAACACACCTGTGCAGCTTGCGATCAGAGTGCTGTGTTTTGTAATGCCAGAAAGAATCTATAAATAGACAGATTTGTGAAGTGCATTATAAAGACTTATTTATAGACCCAACATTTCGATTTTCACGTTATACAATTTTATTCTCTTTATTTTGAAGATAACTGGCAATATAATGGCTCTTCAAAATTTAATATACCTGTAAATTTACAACTCTTCAAATTTTTCTGCTATGAACGTACGTTTTCAATATCAGCAAATTATTGTATCAAAAAAATTGATGAACATGTTTGCCAGTTGGTAAAGAGATATTTTCACGCAATTAGTAGACAGAAATTTGACACAATAACATTTTATATAATTTGAAATATTTTTTGATTGTCTGCTTGTGATCAACTTGTATCATTATGCCTCATTGAATTGGCATATGACCAAGGGCAGACTTAAAAATCGGAAATGTCGATCATGCCAAACTGATGATCAACTAATTAGAAAGAAAAGAGTAATCGCTCAATACTGGCAGGAATCTTGCAGAATGCATTTTGTAATCTCTATATATTTTTTGCATTTTTATTTTAAATCTTTGTGTTTGAATTGGTAAAGCTTCCAGGGATTAATAACAACATCTATGTTGAGAAAAATCTGATGATATTTCGATGTTTTAAAGGTTAAAAATAGTCCATCGAAAAATTGTGAAATGTAGAATTAGATAAAACTTGTGTGGACAATGTATGGAGTGTTGCCAAAACTTATATTAAAAACACTGAGTTAATCATATCTGTAAGGACACTCATATAGGTTGTATTACCTCTCCCACAGTGATACATGCATTAAAACACACATCAAGTTGATTAAGATGATTGAATAGAGCAAATGTTTTTTGAGCTATTTTGTTTTGTCCTGACAGTCATTGCATATCTGAAGTTTTATTAGCATAGTCATATTTGCCAAAATACTGGAACTATATACTTAAAATTTACAAAAGATATATTGCACAAACACAACATGGTATCGAGGAAAGTTGTTAAAATTACTAATCCCGAAGTTTTGAGTGCGTGTGATTCATTTCCAGACATGAAAGGGGGGGGGGGGAAGTAGTTGAATCCAACACCTAGGAATCAAGAAATTTGTACTTCTTCAAAAGAAACCATGTGTTTAACTATTTTGTCGTACACAGTTGTTGACTCTGGCGTACTCATTCATTGTTACTGGAGTGAAACTTACTGTGCGATGTCTATGGAGTGAATTAATATTTCCAAAATATTTTATGTTTCCGCTCGGATTCAATAATATTTTTTTACAATAGAGTTTCAAGACGCTTTTATGCACAATATATCAAATACAGGGGTTGATACAAAAATTAGTTTAGCTGCAAAGATCAATTTTGTAGACTTTTTCATTTACCTCCAATGCAAAGTTTCATGCCAGGGAGTAACATGGAACAGCCTCAATTGACCAATCAGGGGACAGGATTCTTGTCTGTGACATCAGTGCGTCCAGCAGAATACTTCATGAATATTTCACTGGCATAAATACAAGAAAGTACTTGCACTTCACAGACTTAACTGTCATCCAATTTTCATCCAGTTTAAATCACCCGTAAATAATATTTGGACTATAAGATAGTAGTAGGTGTGTCATAGTTTTCAATTTTTCCCCCTGCATGAGCGTTATGTGCATTTTGGGAAGAGGGTAAAATTCTGTCATCTGCATCAGTGGACACTGACCAATAAGATTGCCGAATAGATATTTAGAAGCTGTAGTAATCTCTTTTACTCAAAGCCCCAAAATGACCCCTCCTTGGTACCTATGTAACAGACTCTAGGGGATGGGTCATGTGACTTTTAGAGTAGCTTATAAGTAAGGATAGGATGGTCCCGGGAGGATGATCACCCTCCCCCTTATGATTATGCATCCCTGTTTTGCTAGTTTTGCTGAACTATTGAGATGCCTAAACACATCTTGACATACCATTGCCACACCCTTTTTGCTCACACATTTCTCAAAACTTGTATTTTCACAATACAAATTATCATCTCTTAATTTGAGTCAACAATGTCCTTCCAAGTAATAGTTATTTTGGCAACCTAAAATTGGCAGTTTGACAAAACCTAGCTGTACACGACATCTCGCCAGCTAGTTCACTTCCGCCTTGGCAGCTCGACAGACGATGGAAATTTATTTTTGGCGTTTGTTTATTGTGAGATGGCAGAAAATATCCGAGGCTAAAATGACCTTGTGATAAGACAACGATAAAAGCTTGCTGACTTTCTCAAAACTTGTTAAGAGCTTGTAAGAGATAATTTCGACATTTCATGATTGAACTTCTCCTTATCTTGTGGCTTTATGTAAGAATAGTTTTATATTATAACTTGGTGTTGTTTTAGCAATTGGCTGATAAAATGGGATTAGGGGATGCTTAATAGATTGAATTGTAGGCATTGTTTAATCGCGATAGGAAGTAAAGGTCACTTGACTCCAGAGTCTGAGTCAGAAATCAGAAACCATTCGTCCAACTAAAAGGTTAGTCATTCCTCTTAAGCTGAGCCAGGGTGGGGGGGGGGGGGGGGGGGAAGCTAGTGATATTTGCCCATTCTCTCATCTCAAGCCATGGTCCTTTGCCCTTCCCACTTCCAGTCGTTGATAAAAATTACACTCAAATTCCCTTTTTTATCATTTACATACAGTAAATGGAAATGACGGGAAATTATTTTGCAAGTTTCACACAAGTTTTGACATTTTCAGCCAAAATTAGCAAATTTGACTCGAAGAAAAAATGTTTACAATAAGGATACCGTAGGGTATAAATTGATAATGATTTTACATTGGCTTGTTACTCTTAATTAGTTTTAAGATAAGCATTTTAATGTTGAAGCAATTAAATTTGTTCATCCAGAAGACAGAGTAAATGATGAGTTGTGTAGAAATTAGTAAGTTTTTATGTTTTTTTTTTTTTCAATGGTTTTTTTTTTTATGTTTATGTTGTTTTTTTGTAATGTTTTTTATGTATGTTTTTAAAGCCTTTTCAGGGAAGTTGTTATTTTGATAATGATATTTTGTATGTTTTGTTAATATTTAATGTTTTCATCTTTTTACCACATATGCTGAATAAATAACAAACAAACAAACAAGGAAGAGCATAATGAAAGTAGAATTATTGTAAGCCATTAAGGTATTGTTAATGGTTGCTTTTATTTGATGGTTGTTTTCAAATTATTTCATATATTTTTATTCTTTCAGGAGCAAGAAGAGTTAAGACAACAGTCACTTGTTGGAAGGTTACGTCTGTCAGAATCAGGTATGTCATTCACGGCTACAGCAGACACGATTTGAAAAAGAACATTTTGTTCTCTCAATTAATGTCTTCATGACGCAACATTAATTTAGACACAATATTGTTCCAGCATAGAGGGATATGATCTAAATGCTAAATGCCAAGAAAATTGATATTGGCTCAATAGCTGTTAACAAATAAGCTATAGTTTCGACATAACCTTTTGCACAGATCTGCCACTTGTGGGGAGAGCCTCAAATATGCCCGCAATTTGGCGCATACGTAGCTAGACACGGTCTCAAATGTGCGCCCATAGATTTCAAAGCATTCCACGCGAGCAGCATAGGTGCGTTAAATTAGTAATGGGCCAAGTATTCTTTAGGTCACATCCAGAATTTTAGGATTAGGGTTTAGGGTTCGTGTTAGGTTTAATTTAGGGTTAGGGTGTAGGGTTAGTTTTAGGGTTAGGGTTTAGGGTTCGGGTATAGTTTTTGATGGGACCTAAAGTATACTTTTTCCACTTTTTTTTAATTATTTACATAGATTTTTCGTCTATGTTATCCATGTGGAAGAAAGAGGACAACTTACTCATTGATGTAATGATATAAAGATACAAAATAATTTTGATGTCATTTAACCACAGAAAATCCCAAATTTTGATAAACCAACCTCATGAATTTGATTGATATATAAATTGTTAACCTCTTTACAGAGATGCTTCAAGGTCACAGGTCGTTAACAAGAACGCAAAGCTCACCAGCCTCATCGACGTTACCCCTCGGCATCCCACCAGCCGAACACCTACCAACCAAACATCGTTTCACAACGGGTTTAGCCTACGACACAGTCATGTTGAAACATCAATGTACATGTGGCGATAACGCTAACCATCCAGAACATCCGGGTCGTCTGCAGAGTATCTGGGCACGGCTACAAGAGACGCAGATTGTCAGCAGATGTGAGGTAAATAGCTCTTAGCATGCTTAGAGGTCTGATTCTTCAAAATTGTTTATTGCAGCTCATTCTGAAGAATTTTAACCTAATTTTATGCTCGGATCACAATTTTTTTGTCTGTAACATCTTTGAACACCAAGTTGTTGAATTTGTGTATTTGGTTATTTAATCTAGATTTCCCGTCAGTTTTGTATGTTTTTATCTACAAAATGTATACATACATTTCTCCCAAACTTCAAAAATGCTTCTTTTAATTGGCAAACTTTGCTCAGGAATTGGCTATGTTTTTGTATACTGAGAATAACAGAGCTTGTTAGTCTTTACCTGTTTATAAACTTCAATTTTACCAACATACTTGCAAAAATATAGTTGTTTAAACATAGAAGACAGGTCAAAATTTAAATGAAAATAGAAACTGAAAAATCGGTCCGCTGTAGCAAACAGGTGAAGGGTGTATTATGTTTGAACAGGCATGAGAACACACATCCACAAAAATACCTGACAATGATGACAAAAGAGCAAAAATAGGCTGAAATTAAAAGAAAATGGGGATTTTTGAACATGAAAATATTTACATGAATTCAGGTAAAACATTGATCATTCTCATGCCTGGTTTGAAGCATATAATGGTTATTTAATTTCTGCTAAAAACCATTTGTAATTGAATGCATGTGTATTATCATTTCTGTCCACAGCGTGTGAGAACAAGAAAAGCAACGTTAGAAGAATTGCAGTCTTGTCACAGCGAAGGTTATGTGCTTTTTTATGGTACAAGTCAGCCAAATAGGTCCAAAATAGACACCAGAAAATTAGGTAAGTCAGGGGTAAATCATCTTGGCCCAAACTGACTCTGAACTTTTCATTGTGAGTGAAACATGGCTTCATGCTGATTTACCAGACTCTGATATCGATATACCGCAATACAATTTGTTTAAAGTTGTAGGTTTACTACTTACTGATCTTCTAAGGGTGAGTTTTTACTTGTTACTATACCTCATAAATATTTATAAGGCAATCCTGAAATATAATTGGACAGTTCAACCTGATTCGCGTGACAGCATTTTGCCTACTTCCCCGATTGCGCGTAACGCCCATGCAGGGAAAAAATTGAAAAACTATCGCACCCCTACTACTGCATCCCTTGGACGGAAATTCACACGGTGACCAAGAACAGTATACATTTTAGGTGATCTTTGGTTTTGCTCAGAGGTCGATTTAAGCCCTTCCCATCATTCAATTCAAACTTTTGTCTCTTCCACAGCTTACAAACAGCTCACTGAGTGAACCAACTGCATAGACTTATATGTAAAACTACTGATGGAAAACTTGCTATAGAAAACTTATTATTTTGTCCAACTGTGAATGAAAAGGACCTACAGAAAGAGGATAATCACAGCTTGATATCAATGCAAACAAACCTGAGTTGGACAAAGTTTTTCATTCCCAAAATACAGTTTGAAATAGAGTAAATTCAACTGTTTACCATACAAATGTATGCAGTAGTGGAGTGACCTTGGTTAACATTCCATGGGGTCTACTGGTATGTTGCTGTGTGTTATGGGAAGGGCTTAAATCACCCTCTGGGTTTTGCTTATATTATTACATTCAGTGAAATATTTATGAGGTATAGTAAAACAAATACAACATGGTGTATTTTGAGAAGTATTGAAAATTCCTGATCCCTCGTTGTTGGATGCATGTGACTACTTCCCTCCGCTTCGCGTCGGGAAGTAGTCACACGCATCCAACACCTCGGGATCAGTAATTTTCACTATACTTCCCTCAATACCATGTTGTATTTGTATGATACACACACTCTGCGTGATTGGTTTTTATCCAGCATAATATCGGCTATAATCACCAGGCATTATTAGTTATCAGGTCATCTTTATTCTTAACCTATAGGGATTGAGTTTCAAGAGTTGTATTTTTAGTAAAGCATTCATTCCTCTTGACCCAGGTGCCAAATTGTTACCAGCATTATGTGGTGTATAATCCCTCACAGCACTATTATAGAGAAATGTGTCAAATCTTTTGGAAAGAAAGTTTACCAAACTGACTTTTGCATAATTTTATTTCAACATTTATTTAGATATAAAAAAAAGTATGAAACTAACAAACAAAAACATAAAAACAAAATCATAATGTTTACAGTTGGCATAATTGTGAACTTATCGAAATGGTAGAAGTTGAAATGTAAGTTATAAGATTAACATCTTGTTATGATCAAAGGTTCACGGGTAAAAATATGGCATAGTTACTAAAAGGCAATAGTAATTGTGATCATTCTGCTCAGAAACCTGTAATATCAGGACACAAAGGTTTAGACAGAGCCGTCCAACCGTCATTTGGACGGCTGATCACGAAAATGAACGCCCTGTAAAATGCAAAGGCCGTCCAAAAATGTGTATTACCATATGAAATTCAATGTTGAATGTTAGACTTCATCTTCAATAATCATCATCATTAAAACAAAAAAGTCTGATCAATTTATGTACTTTGTGGACTTCAAAATGGGCTTTATACCGTGTTGTTGTCTTCGTTCATTTGCCGGAAGGTCGCCATGTTGGTATAACTTAATCATCGTCTTCTTTGTCAATTATGAATTTTAATCATGCTGATGTCACAATGTCTTGATTGAAGTCGGCCTATTCGCCCGGTCGCAAATTTGGACGCCCTATTTTCAAATCCTGGCTAAACCCTTGTCAGGACAGTGTGCTCCACATAACTATAGAAAATAAATAAAGTTGGCTGTTTGATTTCTTAGGGCTAACAATTATTTTTTTTTATCCTACAGCATGTATTCCTAAGTTAAATTTCACATGGTTACATTGTGGAGGTCTCGGGGTTGATACAGACACAATCTGGAATGATTTCCATTCTCCAAGTGCAGCTCGTATGGTAAGTGTTAATCATTTTTTATTCATGGTGAATCAAAGCATAATACTCTATAAACCTTGAAGTATGCAACAAGCAATCAGACTCTGTTACGAGATCCATAGCATATCCCTTGTATTCTTCAACATTGTGAACTGGTGATTTTGTATTGTGTTAGAGACTAGTAATGATGGATTAGGATTGATTACGACCAAATCACTGCGTATTAATATTTTTGTATATAAATCGTTCATGATTTGGGTAATATATGTAGCTAATTTTGTTGCTACCACATAGACAAACCTTGATTAGAAGTTCATTTGAATATTCAGCAAGTTTGGGTATGTTTTTATGATTTGAAAAATATGGACTAATTTATTTCCCCGTATGGTCATATTGGTTTTTGTGTGTTAATCGGCTGCTTGTTGCATACTTCAAGATTTATAGAGTATAGGTACTTGATTGACTTGTCAATTTGTGAGTATCTACTGACTAGTGATTGACTGCATGATACTGGTTTACAGTGGGGAAAACGTGGCTCACCATTCAATAGAAATTATTTGTTTGGTTACAAGTCAAGTAAAACTTTATTACTCCATAAATGGAAATTCTGCCAATGGGAGGTGATGCGCTGTCATCTATTTATCACCTTTTAATGCGATCAAAGCAAAAACCACTCTGGATAAATTAAAAATCACATATTAATGATCAATTGACTGATATGTGACAATAGGATTGACCCCACAAGTTTGCTGTCCATCAGCAAATTTACGGTGAGGATGATTGCTTATAATTTACTAATTCAAAACACACTAATTGATATATCTGATTGTACACCCTCCTGATAAGGTCTCGTATGCAGGGGAAATATGATTACTAAACAAAGTGTAAATCAAATTCTTTGATAGACTGACAAGATTTACTGATATTGACCCCAAATTTCATACTTATATTGTTCTTTGTTCTCTTGTTCAGTGAAAGCCAATACGTCGTTATTCGTTCAAAAGCTTGTATCTCCAGAAAAAAAAAAAAATTTACAGGAGGACGGAAAAAATGTTTTATTTTTTATATGTATTGTGTTTTTGGTTAGAAATGATTTTAATTAACATGGATACACTATTTCTATAAAAAATGAATAGATATCATTATTTTTATTGCTATTTTCACTTTTAAAAAAAATATACATACAATTTGCTACATACGAGGTATAGCATTTTCTGTTCTGGACAGGTGCAAAACCTCGTAAATGCCATGCAAAACCTTGTACGTGTATAATTTTCAACCACATGTAGCAAAAAATTGTCATACAAGGTTTTGAAAAAGCAAAAAGGCCTGCCTAGCCATGTTCTGATTGGTTGTGGCAAGGCAAATCATTACAAGAATTTGTGTAATATCATGATAAACGAAAAAAAAAAAAGGTTTTGAACGAATGGCGAGATGGCACCCTTCATTTCAAAAACTGTTTGCCCACTTGTGACATCACATGTAGCCACTGCTCATTTTCCCATAGAAAATAACGCAAAATTTTATACCATTTTAGCTTAAATGAGCGTCATTTTCATAATTTCTAGTTGAATAGATGTTGTTTATTGGTCATTTCCAAACACAACCCTGTATTCATTTCATTTAGTAGCAGGATTTTAAAGGGATAAATATTGAAATAAAACATTTTCCCCATAGACTTACACAGTTAAGACGTCTGCTGAATTATGCAGACTTGCCATTGTAAAATTTGGCCCTAATCATACGGTTTTTGGAAATTTAGCAATCTTCTTTTTGCTCTAACTTTAAAAATACTTAACCTAGAAAGTTGGTCGAACCACCATTTTGTTGCAAATTTTGTCACCTTTAAATTAAATCCACTTTTAAGAAAATATTTCAATTTTCAAATTTTATGAACATACCTATCTTTGTTCTCTTTGCAGGCTACAGGGTCCGTCATTGAACTCGCATTTAAAGTGGCAGCTGGTGAACTCAAGAACGGTTTAGCAATAGTACGCCCTCCCGGTCATCACGCGGAGAGCTCGCAAGCTATGGGCTTCTGCTTCTTCAACTCGGTAGCGATCGCAGCTAAGCAGTTGAGATTGAAATTAAAACTAAACAAAATCCTCATCATCGACTGGGATGTTCATCACGGCAACTCAACGCAGAAGATTTTCTATGAAGATCCTCATGTGCTTTATATGTCCATGCATCGTCATGACAACGGTAATTTCTTCCCAGGGACTGGAGCACCGGATGAGGTAAGATTTTAGATCATGGAAGAGATTGTTTATATCCCAGAGGGATTCCCACATATAGCGTTATAATTCTGTCCTTTTCAGGGTGCTTTTACATATTTCAGGAAAGTGATCAGTGGGTTTTCATTACATGTGAAGACACCCAATTTTCCTAAATTGTGTGTATTTTGACAAAATTTTTAAAACAGAAGGATCAAAATAATAACACCAGACAAAACATATTGATTCAAGTGGCAAAGATAAAATAACCGACAGGACTTCGCTGAAGTTGGGAGATAGATGAACTCTACACTGGAATGTGAATATTGAGCTAAAATGATATACACTAGTCACAGGAGACCAAACTGATCCTACCATTTTAAAAAAAAGTGCTTGAAAAAAAATGCAGCTCATGATAAGTAGATTAACAATGTTTGAATCATTTTTCTCTTTGTAAAAAATCAACATTACTCTTATTTATTTGGCAGTGTGGTTGTGGTGCTGGACTTGGTTACAATGTCAATGTTGCCTGGCATGGTGCTTTGGATCCACCCATGGGGGATACCGAATACCTGGCGGCATTCAGGACGGTCATTCTACCCATCGCAAGGGAGTTCTCGCCGGATGTCGTTTTGGTGTCGGCAGGCTTTGATGCAGCTGATGGTCATGCTGATCCCCTCGGAGGTTACAAGGTCACACCAGCATGTAAGTATTAATGCATATTTAGAAAAAAAGAATTCTGTGACATTTTTACTCTGAGTGAGGATAAAACTAGTGATGCACCGATAAGCCCTTTTTAACCGATACCAATTACCGATTATTTGATGTAATTTTCGGCCGATACCGATACATGCACTGATGTAGCAGTGCATTTTACTTAAAACAATGACTTTATGAAGAGTTAGTTGAAATACTGTTCGTAATTGTGAAAATACTTGCAGTAAAAATGCGAGTGTATAGTTTGTTAAATCAAAATTTGGGCTTTATGCATTTGTCTTCAATTTCGATTGTGACGAATTTGTGTTTAATAAATATAATTGTATAATTAGCGCTGGTGAGTGCAGCTAGTGTGAGGTATCTAATGACTAATGCGATGTTGTTTGTGAATAATAGGATATCTGTTGTCATTATCGGTAAATTGGTGTTTTTTACCGATACCGATTCAGAACCGATAAGGCAAATATCGGTGCCGATATATCGGTTACCGATTAATCGGTGCAATCCTAGATAAAACCAGCGTGACTCCCAATTGACTGACAAAGTCATTACACCAGGGTATATATTTATGTAGTCAGGTCTCTGCCATCTATATCTGTGGTGTAATGGTAACAGAAAAGTTCAACTAATGTTTCAATTAGAGTTTTTTTTTTATCATGCTTTAAGCTAAATTCAGACTCGATGCAAATACAAATGCACCAAGCATGTATAGATGGCAGTTTCAGGAGTTTGGATAAATCAATATCAAAACACAACACCACTTGCAACAATACAAATCACGTTGAAAAAAGCTGAACTTTTCATTGCATTTTCATTTTATCGGCTGCCACAGGCCATCTGCGTTTTGAGTGCGAATTCATTTGCGGTGCTGTTTGAGGTGAAAAAGATTGGAAACTGGAAACACAACACATTGCGTTTTAAAGTAAAAATTCAGCTTAAGGTGATTATGTAAATCCCTGCATGTGTAAATTCACATACATGCATACTGACAAATGATAGCAGTCGCATGATATCAGTGGCATACTTTTGTGGTTTTTTTTTTTTTTTTGATCATGGTTCTAAGCTTAAAAGTTAAAACCAGTTAGCCTTGATTCAAGGCTATTTTGGCAATTTCTTTCATTCTTATTGAATATTATACACAAGTCTCAGCTATTAACCCTCAAATATCTAGTTGAACCCAATTGGCAACCAACATAGGCCTACTAATATTTTACCCCTATCTGGTCTATTTATATCACAAATCACAGATGTGGTCTCATACCATGATTCTCCTTTCCCTTCCCTTCCTTATGAAATTGGACTTAGGGATTTGCCAGTCAGAATTAGGAAATGACCATTCATGTGGTTTAATCACAAATGCAACAGCATTATGTTTATAGCATGGTTTATTGAGGGTTATGTATGAATAATGTACAAGCTGAGAATATCAAGCTTTGGACGTGTAGATTTTTGTTCATTTGGGTTGATTTGAAAACAACTACTAGTATTATTATTATTAGAAAAAGAAGCTCATCAGACAATTACGAAGAAAGGGACAGGATAAGTGAAATTTGCAGATCATAGACTTGCAGCTAGTCTAAAACCAGTTGACAGAATGATCATTAAGTTACACATGACACTTGATTATATACATTATGACTGAAGTAATATCTAGGTTAAATATGAATGGAGACTTTAATCCAGAAAAGTCGCCATGGTAATGACAAAATCAGCACAATGCCCTTTATGTATCCGGATCTTGCCCTTAAAATTATGTTTTTTGCTTTCTTATGGGCTTTTAAGAGATTAAAATCGGTTAAATTGATATTAAATTGTACTTGCAGAAGACTTTTCCTGTTTCCCTAGCTAATATTATAGTAAATTACATTACAATATTTAAATGGATTAAGTAAATATTTAGTTTCCAAGGTAATTTATTACTAAAAAGGGGAAGGTTTTTTATTTTTATTTTGTGCTTTTCACACGAAATTTGTTTAACATGAAAATAAATAAACCACAAAAAGTAGTGTGCGAGTACCATATTTTCACTAACGCGAAAATTAAAAACACAAAATGGTTGAAAATTGGCTTTGCACAAATTTCTATTTTTTTTTACTCAGAAAGCATACTTTCGGTCCCATCCAAAAAATAACCTAAAACTAACCCTAACCAAAAATCTAGCTCTAGACCTTTACTCTAATCCAGCTAAAACAAACCCTAAACCATTAAACCCTAAAATTGTGGATATGACCTAAAGTACACTTGACGTTTACATTGTCTTTAATTGATGGTGACTTTTGTCATTTTTTCTGCCTGCAGGTTTTGGTTACATGACCAAGAAATTGATGGGTCTTGCTGGTGGCCGCGTCGTCCTCGCCCTAGAAGGTGGCTATGATCTACCCGCCATCTGCGATGGAGCCGAAGTATGTGCCCAAGTACTCCTTGGTGATGAAGGACCACCGATAACCAAGAAAGCTCTCACTGCTACACCCAATGAGAAAGCTGTAGAGTGCTTACAACAAACCATCCGTATCCAATGTGAGTAGAGTAAAACCTCTTTATATTGTATTGTTCCTATTAATCACCCAGGCTCTATTAAACGCCCACCCTCATAAAAAACAGTCAATTTCCGAGCATTTTCCCGGAAGTTAATAAACGAGGTCATGGTTTTCACTACTTTTGGGTTGCCACGCCCTACATGAGGTCACAAGCCTGGAAATAAAGCAAATTTTTTTCACTACTTCCAGGTTTTCGCAATCGATATTGCCATAATTTTTGAGCTTACATGACAAGTTTGTGCATTTATGATGTTAGACGCGAGTTAATAATTGGTCCCTAATAAATGTCCCCCTTTCGTAAAATGCAACGACACGTGGGTGATTGATAGGGACAACACAGTAAACAGATTCAGATACTTTAATATTCCAATATAGTGTGCATTTTCATAATTCTTGTAATATGTTGTCCCTTTAATACAGGGTATAAAATGTGACAAAATATGGTCGCCTGGGAATAATGAGGAATGCAACTTGCATTTTATTAAAATCTGCTCAGCGAAGTAGATCTGTTGGTGTTCCGATAAAAAACATGGTTGAAGCAAAATATGGTGCGCACTTTACCAGAATTTTAAAGTATAAGAAAATTCATATTATTTAGAAGTATTTTTCTTTACCATTATTCCAATTTCCTTTTGTACAGTATTTTCTTTTTTTTTAACCTTTATTGAATATAATAGTTTTTCTGCCACAGCAACTATGTTTTAATATAGTTCTATATTATATAGCCAATAGTCAGTCCACCTTGAGACCTTAAAACCAGAAGTATCAGCTAGCATATTAAATTATTGAAACCCTAAATTCAGTCGTTTTAGATGCTGGGAAAGAAACAGATTCACTGTGGAGGTGGTGTGGTGATCACTTCATAGCAAAATTACACACACAAAGTCCTGCCCAATTACTTAGAAAACTTAAAAGAGAGATGGTCAATCCAACCTATTTAATGCATCCTTTTTTTTACCCATGTTCTTGGTGTTTACCCATGTTCTTGATGGAAAGGAAAATCAAGATGTTTTTACCAATAATCTAATCTTTTTTTCAATTTCTCTCCCCATTGCAGCCGAGTACTGGACTAGTGTGCGCACAATGACGCAGCTAGTAGGCTGTTCGGCAGAGGAAGCTTTGAAGAGAGAGAAAGAGGAAGCGGACACAGTCACGGCCTTGGCGTCGCTTTCTATGAGGCAGGCTGAACAGCCTAATGAGGAGGAACAGCAGACAGAGTGAGTGGAAATAACATGATCAGAGGGGTTTATTTCCTCCAAAAAATCCCCAAAAAAATCATTTGACCATTATGTATTATGCGTATTTCTGGACTTGCTGTATGGGGGAAACATCGTATTATGTATTATTTTGTCATCAAAACACCCCGGTGGGGGTACTCAAATTTGGTTTTGGTAGGGGTGTGCCGTTGGGAAATTTGAAGTACCACCCATGTATATACCAATTTTCAAGAAAAAGGGACCCATCCATATATACCAAATCCCCCAAATTTTGAGTTGAATTTATACAAAAATTGAAATATTCTCCGAAAATTTACGCTAATTTGGCGAAAATTGCCTGATTTTTGTTTGAAATTTAGGGGAAAAAAATCAAAATTTATTTTGAAAATCAGACCCATCAAAATACCACATTTTACAAAGAAAAAGGACCCATTGGCATACCAGACTGCCTGATTTTGCTACCCAAGTTTGCGGCACATCCCCGTAACCACTTTTGTACCCCCCCCCCCCCGGGCAAAACACCAATGTACATTTTGTTTAAAATTTCTGTGCCCTAATCACAGATATAAAAAGAAGATTCTAAACTCTGCTTCTATTTTTTTTGATGTATCAAGACAAATTTTGAGCTATCACATATAGTTACCAAGATGAAGCAAAATATGTGTACATTTTATTCTCTGTGTAAACCAATGCAAACTTGAAATGGGAAACAAGTGGTACAGATGATATCGCAAACTTGACGTTTGGAAACCGACATCGGCCGATGGCAACTTGCGCAATAACGCCCAAAGTGAGCTCCATGGTTTACATTGGTGTATTGGGAATTTGGAGTCTCCATTCTATATGTGGGCTTGTTTGGAAGTTTGATACTGTAAATCTGTTAAGTTGACTTGTTAGAAAACAAGTCATGACAGTGAAAATATATCTAATAGATCATGTTTCAAATAGTTTACCTGTCCCTAAAATGCAATTTTCAAAATGTTGAAAGCTATTTCCTGAATAAAAAGTTTGATTATTCTAATTATTCTTTAAATCACTGATTTTCTTTTCATTGCAGATCTTCAGAACCCATGGAAGAGGAAGAAGCAGCACCCTCCGCATCATCGTAGCATGGATACCATAGTAACCAACCGTTGAAACAGAGCTTGCTTATGTAGCTGTATGCAGAAAATTCTTGCCATAAAAATCTTAACTGAAAAAAAAAAAATACAAAAACAACCAGCAGCTTGCAGTAGAAATTGTGCTAGCTAGGGTGTCCTAAACGTGCTGTGTAAGAGATGATGCTGCAGAATTCAACAGGATAGCAAAATGCCAAGTTGTGCCAAAAGCAGCATACGTAAGTGCTGTGTAAGAGATGAACTGTATATCTCCTGCCATCATGTAGCACTTTTCACAAGTCATTTTATGTGAAAATTTTGGTGACATTTTGTGTACTTGAACGCTTTCACAAATACTGCGTTTGTTTGTTTTGTATGAAACCTATTTACTCCATGTATTATTTGTACATGATTGGTACCAAGTACAGTATTTTTATTCTTTGTCAGCTAGGGGCAGGATAAAAAAAAGGCAATTGGTGTGCCCCAGGGATCAATCCAAGGTCCTCTAAATTTATGATGGGCATTGTGTGGACAATTCAAATGGTTATGCGGTGCTGTACTTCAATAAAACAGGTCAGTATAAATGAAATAGGGAAACTATATCAATATCTAAATGTACCATGTTTGTAATTTTGGTATGCTTTTGTCATATCTGTTGAAAATGATTTCTGTTTTTTACATATTATTAGATACAATACGATGCTGTATTGGTTGTAATTGTAACGCTCTTATCTGAAGTGGTTTGTTGCCTAAATCATCAGAAATTAAAATGGTAATCAGTTATGTAGCTGTTGGATTTAATTCCTGAATGCGTACTCAGGGTTTTGAGCTAGTCATGTTCATCACGACCTTTTATACTGTACGCTCATTTCAGAGACGTATGCCGTACATGCTGAAGGTATGGTTCAAGAATTAAATCTACAAACCATAGGGTAATATTTTTGTTGATCAGAAAAAGGCCAGTTGAAATATGAAGTCATTTGCAAGAACTTTACTGACACCCTGGTCACATAACCAACAGTCTCAGACCGGTGTCTGCAACGCCGGTATGACATCGGTATGACACCGATGAATGCTTGCGAGCTCTTGCGATGAACGGTCGGACTCCGGTGGTTATTAGACCATAACTGAAGACATTGTATTCCTGCTGCAAGGTTTTAACTCAGAATTAAATTCTTGCGCCTTGCTTCCAGCGACTTCTGGCATTACTGATACTGTCCGAACACCAGTCTGACACCTGCCGGTGTCTGAAATCTACCAGGTATGACGCCGTAAACACATCGTAACCTCGCTGCAAGGTTTTGTGACCAGGGTATCCAGAGAAAAAAGGATTGGTTTATAAATTTTCATGCTACATTTATTTTTGAGGTTTATGCTTATTTGTCTAGCATGAAAATAAATGCACCACAAAAAATAATGTGTTTGTACTGCACACGTCAAAATGTGTTGGAAAATAAAACTGGGCAAAATGATAAAAACTGGCCATTCATGAAAATTCCTGTGCATGCGATTTTCACATTTACAGTCATGATAAGAGCTCAATCAATTTGGCTGGAATTCTTTTTCCTGAATCAACAATCCATATATGGCTAGCCACAGCTTTATACAGACACATGTGAAAGAAATAACAATTTTGATGTTTAGGAAATGATATTTTCTTATGCTGAATAATATTTTGATGATAATAATAAAGTTGGTTCATCTACTGTGGTTATGTCCACACAAACAACTTGTGATTGATGAAATCAAATGGCTTTTCAATATCGGGTAATAATAGTAAGGAGTTTCCTTACATAAATGTGATCATCCACCAGGAATCTCCAGTAAAGTCAGTCCTTGTTCAGATTTGTTTCATTGCTGATTCAAAAAGGGCAAATCTTCAGCTTTAAAACAAGACTTGTTTCTTTAAAGCATATGTTAGAATACCTAAAACTTCAGAAAAGTTGATAGTTTGCTAAGAGTTTAAAAGGTACATGGTTCAATTGTTCAAATTAAGTTTTCACTGTCATATGAAAAATCATCACATAATATGCTACAATTTCAAATTTTAGTCAAATTGGAACAACCATTTTGATTTTATGAGCAATTTTGTATTTTCCATTTGCCTATACCTAACTGTGTAATTAATTTTATGGTTACCATAAAAGTAATAATTTTAACACATGTTCACTTATATCTCTGAAATGCAACATGTTTCAGTCGTAAAATTTCACACGGATAATGAGAAAAGTGTGAGTAATATTTTGGTACCAAAATCTAAGAAAGTTTGAAAAAATGCTGACCCAATCGGACACGGCTCCATTAAAACATAACTAAGACATGAACATTTCAAATCTGCAAAAATCACAATTTTGTCAGAATGACAAATGCCAACTTAACTTGAGGTTCCTTGTGGATGGTCACAAATAGCAGTGTAGCCATGTGTCTATTTGGTTACCGTAATTTAAATCTTTAGATTCAAATGGAAAGAACAGATGAATTTATTATAATGGGCATTATTTGTATTTTGTGATCTTTGATCGTGATCATTATATGGCAATTTATGGTGATACTAATATTAAATTTGCATTTTTTTGTTATTTGATCTTTGATCTGGATCAACAGTAAAACAGCTCTGAAAAATGTAAAGTTTGCTTATGTTGTTTGGCGATTGAAAACATTTTGTGAAATTTTCACTAATTTGTGAAATAATGTCATGTGGCATTCTCATTTTTTGTTTAAATCTGTGGAGACACAATTTTAGTTTATGTACAGATCAAGTATCAAAAAGTGGTTGAATGTGCTGCGATAACGCGCTGTGCAGCTATCTGTTTTTTAGTACAGTACTGTGTGTGGTGGTACTGGATTATAATGTTGAAATGAAAGCTGCCACATGTGAAAAAAAGACTTTTGGAACTTGTATCCCACCCAATAATAATTGTTATTATAGATAAGGGTAATGTTATGAATATTACATTGTACAGTGATAAGAGACAGCTTTTTTGTTTTTGTGTACGCACTATGAATTTGTACATTGTATTATTGTGCGTCAACATTTTGAAAATGTCCTATTGTTGGTTTTTGTACAGAGATCAAAGAAACCTTTTTATTATATATATGTCTGCTTTATTATTGTAGTTTCATGTTTACAGATGGAGAACCAGGGACAGAGATCTGTACTATGTTTGTGTGTCGTTATTCGTGTATAAAATGACAGAAATTGGAAGTTCTTTTGATTATGATATGTACATAGAGTTTAAACAGGGTAAAACTAAATCTGAGGTGACTGCAGATAGATAAAAATGAGTTTCTTTATATTTTATCCATCACTTTTTGGAGAAGGGGGCCAAGGAAGAGAGAGCTTACTTATGAAGAGGCTCTAGAGAAAACTAATCAAGATTTGTTCACATGTATCTATCTAAAGAATCTGAAGTAGTTTTGTCTTTCATAGTAAACTTTAATTGGAAGACATTTTTTCACCTGCATAACCATAATCGAATAAAGACACAAACATTGTACACATTGTTGGTCCTAGATAATGTGCCTGATTGTATAAAGTGTAAAGCATAAAAGAAGTAAAATATTTAAGACCTTTGTCAACTTGCATCAGAAACGCTTGGATGGCGTCAAATGTGTTCATATTTTAGATGTACCGTCATTGTAAATATTGTGTTACATAAACATTGCAAGATATATAATACAACAACAGCAGCAGTGGTTGTCAACTTCATTTTGAAATGTTTGTAAAAAATGCTGGTATAAATGAAATTATTCTGTAAATTTCAAAAAGTTTTGTATTTTGCGCATTGTAGTCTTGTACCATGCCAGCAAGCCGACAATTGAGTACCATTGTTCGTAGATTCCTTTTGTCTTGGGGAGAGCGGGCGGGGGCGGGTGGGGCCGTGAGTTTCCAATTTTTGGTGTTCATACAAGTTTGTACTTGATTGTTACTATTCATGTGTCTTTTTGTCTCTTTCTCAAGTCTTAAGAGTCTTGTTAAATTGGTTGGTCGCATGCCAATGTTAATATCTTTTTAGCTAGCTTTGTGAAAGAGATGGATTTTTTTAAAAACAAGTATACTGTAATCATAAGTCTATGGTCCATTTTTATATGACTTGTGAAATCATTGCTACGCCTTCTAAGTGTGTTTAAGTGCAAATATTTGTCCAGAAAATGTTTGGTTAATGGATAATGCTTAAATTAAGACCTACCTGCCCTGAAAACCAGCTTTTTATTTTTGTTTACTTTTCTCTGTGTTGAAATTTTGTCTAAAGTTACTAAATATCAACAGTAATGGTTTCCGTAGTGTTATCAATCAATCAGTCAGAATATATTGATTATATTATTGATTAGGTGTGCAGTTAGCTTTTTAATAGCATGAAGACCTTAGGTATTAATGAAGTGTTCTTAGCTAAAGGTCAGATTATACTCTTTTTGAGCTACCAAACATTTGGTGCATCAAGTCTTTGTCATCTTATAATCTGATATATAGTTACAATGTATTTTTTTTTAGTAACGGATGCTTGGTGATGAAAAATCAATACTCCACCAAATTTTCTTTGCTTGGTGATTTTCAACACCAATCATCTGTTATTGATTAGAAGATGCATTGGAATTAATGTAATAACAAAGACTTGTTGCACCAAATGTTTGATAGCTCAAAATAGTATGTTTTCACCATAACAGGGAGTTTCTCCTGGCATATGAACTGAAGAACTACGCAGATCAGGATTTAGGATAAAAAAACATTTTTACCATAGTTTTCAGTGAGCCAGAATGGTCTATTATACCGTAGATATCTTTGATATGAAATGAATGCATGCGTTAAGGCTTAATACGCTAATGCTTCATCATCATTATCAGAATGCATAGTTCAATTGGAGGTGCCTGGATGAAGGCTATGTTTGTGTTTGTAGTGCTCGTGCTGGTCAGTGACCAAAAGTGAAAATTGATTATTGTCATGAATCAAAATCAGGGTTTCAAGTGATTTTTTTTATGTGACACAGTAGCTATTAAGTCAATCAGTTAAGCTTTTGTCTATAAACGTTCCATCCAAAAATGACAGTCACTTTGAAACTAGCATGACGGTAATGAGATTACCGACACTCCACTTGCGAATAGGGTATATGGATATAACTGTCCATTTCCCATACTGAGATTATGACAAAACAGAAAACTGCAAGCACACGCAATGCTGAGAGAAGATATTGTGTCTTCCCATCATGCATAGCTTCTTATGGGGATGTTTGTATATGTGAGTATTTTGTGAAGAAATGACCCTAAAAAGTTAATTGTTGCAATTAATCTTGCATTTGGGATTAAACAATCACTAAATATTTACATAAATTTCTCCGCAAACGATTTCATAGGAAACAATGCATGATGGCGACACACATTCATAACAATTAATTGTGCATTCTGTAAAATGCTGTAAATTGTAAAAAAAAATACTGTGTTGTGAGTGGCTGGCCACTATTGTACATAAAAAACATTTATTGTGCAGGCACTTATAATTGATAAAAAATAAACAAATCCATAGAATTGTGTATCATTAGGGTTTCTCAAAAATACCGCTAGCCTAGGCAATGTGTTGACCTGACAGCGCAGTATTTTTGCCCGACTCTTGACCCCCCTTGTCCTTCTAGTGTTAATTGTAGAAGCTTGATAGCTCCAACAGACACCGATTACACTACTGCAGCCTTTGTAGCAAAAAAGTGTGGTGGCTTTTTTTTTTGCTGCTGCACCTTCAAATTGTATGAAAAAGTTTCAATGAATTTGTATCATTTATTATACAGAGTCCAATCTCCAGTCATTGAAATGGTTCTTCAGATGACAGGAGGGACTTCCATTTAAAATTTGCAGGGGCTCTCTCAAATTCTCTTGTGAAGTTCTTTTAAAGGAGCAATTAGGGGAGCTATCTGGAAATTAAGATATTAATACCAAGGCAAGGCACTCTATTAATTGAGCTCCCATAATGCATTTAAGGGGAGCAGGGTGGCTCAATAGAGTTCACTCCCCTCAAATGGAAGTCCCTGTGACAGTGTCACCTGAAAACATTTCAAAAGCCTATATTTTTGCACTTGCAGGTGTTGCATAAGTAAATGTAGCAGCTATTGCAAATTTGACTTTTTTTGCATTTACGTTACAAAATAGACCCACCAACTGGGAACTGGGAACATGCGTGTTGGTTGAGTTTTCAATAATCAAATATGAAATGCCATATATTTGCACACTAAAACTGAGAGGTTTAAACCACCGGAACTTTTCCAGTAGTTTGTTCTCTTATGCCAATTTTCCCATTCTCTAAAGAGAAATTCTAATAAAGCCTAAAAATGGTAAAATTATGATCCCCTGATCTATGAATATGCAACATCTCTGTTTTATAAAGATGCAACATACATTTTTTTCATCTTCTCGTTCAATAAAAACTGATGCTGGTATTGTGGTTTTAGACCATTTGGAAGAAACATGTTGTGCATGCCGATATGAATTGTAAAGAAGACTGATGTGCAAATACTGGCGAGGTGTTTTGTAAAACAGGTATCATGCAAAACTTTTAACAGCATTTTGTAAAATTAAAATGTGATCTATACATCAAAAATTCTTTATTCACAAAGTCATCTTCCAAATTTACTTAAAATGACTGACCTTTTTATGGCTATTGATTTCCAAACCCATTTTTCCAGGCCATGTACTAAGTGATAGGTAGTTTTGCCCAAAGTGCATTTATATTTCAAGTCATTTTTGTACTAAATTATGTAGTGTAATTTGCAGGACTATTTTCATTTAAATGGTTTTCTTCATCAATCTTTTAAAGATGTTTACTTTGAAGTTGTAATTAAAAACATAAGGCACAAGTTTGGATATTTAACAAGAGCAGGATATTTCAAGTCCATTTCAATGTCGATGTAATATTGCAGAATTCTGAAATCTATGTAAATTCCAACCATTATTTTTCAAGGAGAAAAGGTATATGTAACGGTTCATAAGGCAAAATGGTTATGGCGTAATAATGGCCAGCGCTTTGTATCCACTGGAAAAGGCGCAATATCAATGCCGGAATTATTATTATTATTTATCTCGAACCAGTCGTAAATGCAGCCTCTTGTCATTTCTACTTTTCCAAACATTTGTCAAGACGATGTAATAAGGATTCAAGTGATACAAGCCTCAACTTCCAAAAATCGAGTCACAAAATTAAAGATCATGAAGCCATGTTTTCTGTTAATGGTCCTAAAAGCAAGTAGATATTTTTTTCCTATTTTTGATAATTTTCTTGAAATGAAACTTTGAAGGTGTCTTGAAGTAAACAAAGATTGTTAATCTGCAAAAAATTTCACCAAATTTAGACCTTTTCGATAATAAGTCTGCTGTAATTACGGCTGGTACTAGATGAAAGGGCACATAATTGTCATAATAAAGGCCAAATAAAAATACCAGGGAAGAAAATTCACCAAAATCCATGATAAGGCTCTTCAAAAATATCCAGGATAATATCTTCAGGGATTCCCAGACTGGATAAAATGTAATGGTACCACATTTGTTTAAAAAACTGGCATCTTGGGGTGGAACTCGGGAGATGGGCATGTACTCCCTTGGGTGGGTGGGTGGTAATGAGGGTGCCCTTGGGTGGGAGGTTGGGTGGGTGATGCATTTTAATTTGTAGTGGTCACTGCTGTGTTGTTTACATGGTGTATCATGTACAATCATGCATGTTGTGTAAAGATGTATTTTGTAAATCCACAAATGTGGCTGAAAGTGTAAAAAATACAAAAACGTATCATTATAAATGTGTCCGTCTCTTATTTCATTCAGTCACCTGTGATATTACAAATGTGACCCGCCATATCGAAATGTACCTTAAGGTTGGCATTATAAAATGAGTCAAAAATCACGTCCAAGGTCAAATTTCTAATTTCATAAAAAACGTTACCTTTGATGTGTTTCTATATCAGGTTCCAATATCCAAAACATAATGAAAACCAAGATAAAAATCTTCTCTCCATTCAAGTTTTACTAAGTACAAAAGATTGAAATTTTCTCAGAACTGTAGTTTCCTGAATCAGTCCAATGCCTTTTACCAATTTGGTGGTTACTTTGCAACCGAACATCCAATAACGCAAGGTGTCATTTTAAAAAAAGCTTAAAATCTCAGCTTTCAGATGAGACCAAAAATATCAATTTTGATCTTTGGAGCCTTAAGGTACCCTTCGATATGGTGGGTCACATATGTGTCCCGCCGCGGCAAAAGGGTGCAGTTGTCGGCTCCTACATGTTGCTCATTGTAGCATATCTGATGCATACAAATAGCATACATCAGATATGCTACAAGGAGCAAAATGTACGAGCCGACAACTGCACCCTTTTGCCGCGGCGGTCCACATATGCTTCCTGCTAGAAAGGCTCAAGCTAGGGCTCAGTACAGGCCACTGGATGGAGCTGCATCATGGAGATCATAGATATAGAGGAAAGATTTACTTTTTAACTGATTGACCTTGACCTCTAAAATGCATTGTTCAAGGTTTCAACCTAAGCTTGTGTCTTGTTTTCTCTTGAGAGGCAAAAGAAAGTATGCAACCCCGGGGATGAGGCTGAAATGGAAAATAGGTATACCAATTAATTGTACATTTTGTGCAATAACTCCGAAACTATAAAGAATTTGGGGGTGAAATTTTGGATTCATAATCAGAAAAATATGGGCTTCCATTTGGTATCAAAAAATATACCACTTCCGGTTGAGCCCTGGGGGATAAGAATGTGATCGAAACCTACACCTTTAACCATTGAGCTAAAATTTGGGATATTCGGTAAACTAGGTTCCTGCCAAAATCAACTCTGGGTTCAGAGATTCGGTTGCACTTTAAGAAAATTGTGTAGAGAATAATTTATGGCAATGATATGCCAATCTGTATGCAAAGCATGTTTTTGTTTCCAATATTCTCACATCATGACAAAAACCTGAATTTAATCACCATGCCGGAATAAAAAATGGCGGAGAATACAGAATCTCCGCTCTAAATCTATGCAAACATTGTTACTTAACGTGCACACAAGTTGTTCTTTGTTATATTTTGAGAAATAAACATCAAAATCTTAATCTTGAGATTGGTGATCATTAGCATAAGTTATTCTTTTCATGCAGCCACATCATCTTACAATTATATTTCCTATTTTAATAGGCTGATAAATAGTGACACATACTTTATTCAGCTATTTGTCGAAACCAAGGAAAAGGCTCCAAATTATAAATGAAGAATATCATGGTTTTTGTAACAAATGATGATACACATTTAAAGCCTGTAAGATTTGGAGTATATTTGCGTCATGATCTTAGACGGCCGGAATTGATTTTGGCAAGAACCGAATACCCAATGTGAGCTCCATTGCATGGCTGATGATGCCATTACACAGCCAGTATCAGAGGTTGATTTAAGCCCTTCCCATCATACAATTCAAACAGTCTCTTCCACAGCTTACAAACAGCTCACTGAGTGAACCAACTGCATAGACTTATATGTAAAATTACTGATGGGAAAGTTGCTATAGAAAATTTGTTAGTTTGTCCAACTGTGAATGAAAAAGACCTTCAGAAAGATGATAATCACAGCTTGATATCAATGCAAACAAACCTGAGTTGGACAGAGTTTTTCAGTCCCAAAATACAGTTTGAAATAGAGTAAATTCAAACTGTTTACCATACAAATGAATGCAGTAGTGGAGTGACCTTGGTTAACATTCCATGGGGTCTACTGGTATGTTGCTGTGTGTTATGGGAAGGGCTTAAATCACCCTCTGAGCCAGTATGATGTCCGATATCTCCTCCCTAAAAGGAAGCAAAATTGTAAACAAAGTACAAAGCATAACATTCATTTTAGATTCTGGATACATAATTTCTTTATTTTTTTCTTTTCTTGCTTCTTTTAAAATAACCACAGTACATATTCTCTTACCAAAAAAGATTGCTATTTATAACAAGTTAAGATACATTCAATTGTTTGGTTCCAACCTAAAACTTCAATAGAACTCATCTCAGTACTCCAAGGCCATACATACATCAGCTGGACAGTTGGCACCAGTAAAATATTTTAATACTGAAAATTATCACAAATTCACAACACAAGATGTCACCTTGATGCAAGGAGGTCATTCACTACATCTTTGCCATTTTTTCATCATTTTTTGTTTGTTGTGTGCTTCGTTGTTTGCATATTCTTTCATAAAAGTAAAACAAGTTTGATTTAACAGAGGCACCATGGTTTTAATGTTGTCAACCAAAACTGGTCCAAAATGTGACTTATGAGTTACAACCTTTTTGCATTCAGGTGAAAATGTTGCTATTCTTTAAAGGGTTATTCCATTATGCTAACTTTTCAAATATCTCTATCGATGTATTTCCCCAAAACTCAACTACATTCCGTGTATACCTGTAAACCCCGAAGTACGATATTCAATTGCATAATAAAACAAAAACAATGTAATGTGATGCATCACATCCAAATGTGTGACTTTGTGGTGCCCAACAAAAACTGAGTTTATAAAAGTTGTTCTAAAGCGAAATCAAGATGTTGTGAGCACATATGTGACCATACATCACAAACATCGTAAAGTTGGCGTCTGTTCAAATTTGTTTTATTGCAGGTTCAAAAAGAACACATCTTCAGCTTTAAAATGACACTTCAAATATTTAGAAATGTTCTGTTACAGATCCATAAATTTTTATGGTACTCACAAAGAAATATTTATTTCAGTTACTATCAGGAACCTTGGTCACTCTATTCTGCACTGGCTTGTAACACTTCTGCTCCGATGAGGATGTGACGTCATCAGTTTGCCTTTCCGGGATGATTGAATTATAGTTGTTAAGTTTGTAAGCCCCTCGTCTTTGTTCACGCTTTTTTTTTATATTTCTATTGTATCATCAAAATGTATGGATTTGTAATGAGAACATTTCTAAATATTTTTTGAGTTTGAACGATCCTGATGAATCTATTCAGAGTAAAATGACACTTGAATCAAATTCATTCAACACCAAGATATAGACCTACCTATAGACTACCTAAAACCAAGAAAACTTGCATTGAAGATTCTATATTATGTGCATTTTCAATGCAACTAAATTTAGAAAATGTTAATTTTTAACAGATGTGCAATCAAGATAATCAAATGTTATCAAAAATTGCCTGTTTTAGTTAGTCCATCTAGATGGACCTCGCAAGCGAACGTGATGCTTGTGAGGGCCATCTAGATGGACTAGTTTTAGCCAATTTTCTTGAAACAAAAAGCATAATGATCGTTGTTTTGTTTCCTCTGCTCTTTGAGTGGTAAAGTAGGTGAATTTGGGGGAAACATGCACTTTTCAAAATGCCTGTGTCTCAAAAATGAGCACGGTGACCTATATTTTTTACTTTAGATTCATTATCAGCACCAATAAATCTTCCAAATATTAAATCTTCAGGAAATTCAATGGAGATTTTGCTTTTCTGAGGAAACCCCTTAAAATATCACCATTGATGTCCTCTTACTCATTTAGATGTAATGCATTACAGCAAGTACAAAAGAAAGAATGGGACAATAAATTGATTTAAAAACATGATGGAAGGGAATTTAACATACAATTTAGATCAGCTCTAGGGATCACATGTACTTAGAGATGGATACCGTGCTAGTAAATGGGCGACGATTTTGGATTGACCTAACAAGCCACCTTAAAACAAGGATTTTAACAATTTTACAGGATTTTTTTAAATATATTAATAAGAATTTAAAAAAAAATTGCAAAATTACACACCTTAATCATAATACGATTTCTAAACTGTGTAGGTGAACATACTTTATGTAGTATCTTTATTTTTTTTAATCCAAACTGTTTTTAGATTTTTACTCATTTTGACACCCTACATGCATCCTACGCATTATGAGCCTTTCCATAACAAAACACCTGTTGTCCATGTTTATATTTTTTGAGCATGATATTCACTCTGAACACATGTGGTTCCAAGAGGATCAGCCAACCTTGTCGCAATCATGATCACTTACCCATAATGCATCATCAGTCTCTTGCTCACTGCTACTACACAAAACACACACATAACGCACATATACAACAGACTCACTCAAATACAAACAGGATAAACAACAAGTTTCACAATAATATTCAAAAAATGATTTTTTTTCTCCTTGAAAATGTACATTGTATTCAGTCAAATAAGTAAACGACAAAGGTAAATGTTCTCGTCACCAATCTAGCAATCAGGTCTACGTAATACACGTTCTCAGTCATCAAACTCTCATGAAATCTTATCTCTAGTCATAACACAATACGTCCACAATAATATTCAAAAATGTTTTATTTTCCTTGAAAATGTACATTGTATTCAGTCGAATAAGTAAACGACAAAGGTAAATGTTCTCGTCACAAATCTAGCAATCAGGTCTACGTAATACACGTTCTCAGTCATCAAACTCTCATCAAATCTTATCTCTTGTCATAACACAATACGTCCACAACATATCTGTAGTTCCACTCCGATACATGAAGTCTGTAAATTTTGTCATGTTTACACCTCGGTTAAATGATTAAATCATTCTAAACATAGTCACATGTATGTCAAAATAATTTATATGGCATGTACACTGTAAAAATGTCAATATCCTGTTGACAGAACAAGTGACTGTTATGTTAAGAGTTATATTTGGTAATATTTCAAACTGGCTATAAATTTTGGTAACTACAACTCTGTCCATCAGTAACCAGTTTAGTGTTAGACTCTCCGGAGGTCAATATTTTGCTCATTGCAGGCTCTCGTCAAGAAAAAAATTGTTATTTTAATATGAGATTTTATAAAGACAATATTCTTTAAAATATAATCCAAGAAAGCCTCTAATGAATCTAATTTCCAATGGGGTCCAACACCAGAGAAGAACTGGTGGAAGTGAGAATGGACAGAAAACTTAATACACATATGGCGCTGGGACCAAGAATCGAACCCGGTACTGACTGGTGCCAAGCGAGGGAAATACGGCATCTTACCACAAGTTCCCAGTAGACTTGTTGGTCCTATGCATACCAACAGTATACTTGCAGTCCTGGTTATAAGGTCTTTTCACACGTCCTTGTTATGCTGGTCTTTTTTCTGGAGTACTTTTTCTAACCAAATACAACTCTTTTACAAACGTCACTTGAGCTTTACTCTTTGTTATGTCATAAATCAATACAGTAGGGTCACTCTAAAAATTTCTGATAATCTAGATTAAATTACGTTTTCAATTCTATAATCTTTTCCATACAGTCAATGTAATTTTCACAGGTAAACGTGTTCTCTGATGTAATTACAGATGAAATGTCTCTTTGTTAAATCCAAGTACCAAGTCACAAAGCTGGTAAAGTAAAACACAACTTTCAAGTTTACGTCTCGTAAGGGTTGCTTTCATTGTATATTCAACAATACCATTAAACCTCCTTGTCACACCCAATGTGTTCAGAGGGGTGCATTTACATGTTACGCATATCGACTCGCTGTCAACGCACTGTTCATCACATTTCAAGACTTGAGTACATGCAAAGCACGTAGTTGCAAGTTGCAAAGTAGTGAACATTTTAAAACTTGTATTTTGATTTGATTTTGATAAACATTTTACAAAAAAAAATCTGTCAACTGAAAAAATTTAATGTTTTTATAGGCCTACGTCATAATATTATAAGTTTTCAAGTAAATCTTCTTTGTTGTAATGGATTCAAACATTTTGCAGGGTGGCTCATCACAAATCGATGATTCTACAACTTATTTATCCTGACGACACATGGACACATGGATGTATCAGTGTTGATTGAAATGAACAATTCTGTAACATGTTTGAATCTGTCAATGAATGAAACCCTTACATTATGGTAAATATATATTGGATGGTCAGTGTGGCCTTTAACCCTTTGAACCCGACGAACCGGTATACCGGCTCGTGTGCACATGTACCGTATACCCGATGAGCTGGTTTACCAGCTTTTAGGTCACGTGTCAGAAACTTGATGTGTCTGTCAACAGGCATGGGTAGTTACAATTTTCATTGGTCTTATTTATATCAGAAGACATCAATGAAGCTTTGAACCCACAGTTGATGGGTCGTCATTTTGCTCTTATTTACTCGACAGAGGTGAAATATTCCTTATATTTTTGTTTTTATGTTTGATCAATATTGAATTTCAACAAATATGGCTTTGCCCATTTAGACTACAATGTAAATGTCAAATATGTTGGTCAACATAGATAGTACTCTTTTGTGAATGCTGGTTATTGGAACAATTCAGACAACTGTAAAATGAAAAAGTAAAGCAAGGGAAATCAAAATCAAAGTAAGTTTCAGGTTTTTTTATCTTTCGGGTTGGCCCAGGTCAGCAGTACAGATACACATGGAATGGCCAGGGTTCAAAGGATTAAACTGTACACACAAATATAAATTGTTCACTCTATAGTCATAACAAATTTTACTCATTTCCACAATAGCTGGTACATTTTAATCCTGTATCGCTGGTGTCTGTTTTCTGCATGTCTGGTCTTGCAGCAGCTTCAATGCTTTTAGTCAAATTGATATTAACACAAGACAAAAAGCATAACAAGATTGAAGTCAATATGTTATTTTCAATTCTGTAACCATAACTAGTCACCTTCATATGGTCTTGACTTGGTCTTTCACTTTGTCCATTTCCATTGAGTTTTGTCCACAGCTTTTCAAGTGTTATGGCTTGAACGTAGGTAAACAGTAGTTCGTCCATATTCTTGTATACATACCAATATGTTAATGAACATGTTTGTTGTCAAAGTAATTATTCTAGGTCCACAGTGATGTTCCATCAACAGATACAGAATTTGTATCCGTTCTATTTCTGTAGTAGTTCTTGTGATCAGACGATTTTTCAGAAAATTTCTTGGGTCAACTTTTTAAAGTACATATCAATCAAATTTTCCAGCATATGGTCTTCAGGGAGTGTCCACACATAAATATTTTAGTCAAGACTATTTTATGCGCTTGTGTGCCGCTCATGTGCCGATTTGAAGTAGAAAGAGCCTCGGTCATGATTTTAAAGAGTTTTGAGTGTTTCGCTTAAGGCCAACAGTATTTAACAAGCACTTGTAGTCACATGCGAATGCAATTTTGATTTGCTTAAAAGGTTACATCTCGCGTGTCATGCCAATAAACCTTTTCAAAACATGATTTTTTCCGAGAATCCCTGAAGCCGATTTTACACTTTCCGGCAATTGCCGATAGAAAAAATGACTCACTAACTCAGTACCCAGAATGTTACGTTCTCGTTCACGTTAACTGACTGCGTACGAATTCAAACTTGTAATTAGGGTTAGCACTATAAAGTCACTTTTAGTGTGATCGCCCTGATATGTATTGAAATCTTAAGCTGAATCAGCCGATTTCAAATGGAAAATCTTAAGCTTAATCAGCCGATTTCAAATGGAAAATCTTAAGCTTAATCAGCCGATTTCAAATGGAAATTTCACTCTTTGTGTCAGTGAGCTTGTGGTACTACCGACCAAAAGTTGTTCAGAATTAGTGCATCTAAAAATGTATGGGTCTGGTTATAATTATTTTTCACTTTTATTGCACTGAAAATGCAAGAGATTTGCGGCAAATTTTGTTGACAAATTCATGCATACTAATGAGCTTGCACTTGAAAAAATGGCCATGTGATCTACGTTCCGGAGATTTCCGAATGGATTTTGAAAAGGTCTATTAGTTATGGATAGTTATGTGTGAGTACAACCTTGGAGGTCCACAATACCATGTACCATTTTAAATACCTAATCTAGTCTTTACAAAACATTTCAGGTCCTGCGTACAGTCTTGTGCACAGTCCTCTTTTTGCTAATATGTATAGTATGCATGACATAGACCTAAAATCACATTTCTGTAAAATGTTGAATTTTACCAATCCACATATTTACTTAAAAAACATGCCCCAACCTACTTGAAAAAAGAATGCTAAAAGTTAATTGTATTTATATTAATCAGACCCATTCAAAATGTGCAAATTTATAAAAGTCAAACTTGTTGAAGATGTTACCTACAACACTGGGGAGCGTGGCCGAGCGGTTAGAGCATGGGTGATACAGAGGTTGTGGGTTCGAGCCCCGGGCACAGAGGTTTTTGTCTCCTTGTTTCCTTAGGCAAGAAACTTTACTCTACTTGCTCCATGGTTCTGAAGTCACGTTTAAGGCGTTGGTCCAATGTACGAATAGACTCCTTCATGGGGTGATTGATCGATTGATTGATTGATTGATTGAAAGAAAAGTCATTTGTTTTAGGTCTATGCCACGTATGTGTACAACAAAGGTCATGGGCACATGAATGTATATTTGGAAATGATAACATTTTTCTGTTAGCTATTAATGTCTTTGAAATGAAAGTGTATATGTTTGTTAATTATTCATACGATGGCACACATTGCTAGATAGTATACATTGATGGGATACATATGTTATATTGTTCATAGTAAGTTGGTTCATAGTAAGTTGGTAGTTCATTAGAGGTTTGATTAAAGTCAACTATTTGTATATGTAAATGAGTTGCAAGGTCAAAAGCGATGGGTAGGTTATCCACGTGCGTAGTAGTTCGTCCCTCTCCGAGGTCGACAGCAAATTTACAAGCGAGCAGCGTCAGCAGTATCAGGTCTAGCAGGATATCCAGTCCTTGTTGAGAAACGTTGTCACGTCTTCAATAAGTCGGCACCTTAGGTTTTTGTCTCCAAAGTATGTAGATTATGGTCACCCAGTTGTCAACAGTGATGTCTGTTTATCCACCGTCCACGTAGAAATCTCTTGTCTGTTGAGGTCATCAGCATAATTAAAAGCTTGCATTTTTATGTCACAAGCAGAAAGCCATGTTATCCACTGTCCTTTGTACAATTGTGTGTCCTCAAGTCCGGTTGAGTCAGCTTACTTTTTTTTTTACATTTTGCTTTTACTTACAAAAGGTCACCATATATACAATCAACCAATTTTTTCAACAGGTCAACAGTAGCCCTCGTCTTAGTAAGTTATCCTTAGTCTTG
>JXSR01S041024.1:32103-42625 GCA_000969725.1 Ophiothrix spiculata | reverse complement strand
TGCTCAGCTTCAATGGCCTGTATCTCGTAATTTACTATGCCGGTAGTAAGGTACCTTTCGATATGACGGGACACATATTAATTTGGGAGGGCTTCAAATCTCTATCAGCAGTCAACACCATAGAAGATATCCTCTATTGGTGAGCTTTCTTGGATCACAAATTGGGACTAATTCGCCCTCTCCCATCCATGAATCTTTCAAAATCGTATCTTTTGGAGCTCTTGCTATGACAGGCTTAAAGAAATTGATAATAAGTCGTGTGATACATCATATCAAAAGTTCTTAAGTCTGCTGAAACAACATGTCAGAAAATAGAAAGGAATAAACGTGGGAATTAGTTCAATCTTCATCTGTGACAAATATAAAGCAATCTGATACTTTGATTGTTCACAGCAGGGGTGTGAGAGTCAGGTGATAAAAATAGCTGAAAAAAGCTGAAAATAGTGGCAAAATGCCAAAAACAGGCTGAAAATGATAGAAAAAGCTCAAAATAGGACTCTTTTGAAGGCATTAAAAAAGCTGAATCAGCTTAAAAGCTGAACTCTCACACCCCTGTCACAGGACAATGAATATTAAAATCTTATTTTTGACTATGGGTACTTAAAGGTGCTCAATTTACATAAACATGTCATGAATATTGACCAAAGCTATCTATCTTCCCCTCACTACTCACCTTCTAACCCACCCAAGGGTGTTGATGGACCACCAAGAGCTGGTGGTCGATATCCTCCACCAAGAAGACTCGTTGGTCCCCCTGATCGCGGACTCAGGCTGTCCATATACCCTCCATATCCGCTTCCACCATATCCACTTCCGCCATAGCCACTACCTCCGTACCCACCAGCGTACATGGCATCGTAATCTCTGTCGTAATCCCGCGCACCCCGGGCACCCCTGTACGGGTCGTAATCATAATCGTGGTAGTCATCTCTGTCTCGCGTACGTTGGTCCCTTTGACTCTCTTTGCCATGTGTTCTGGGTTTGGCAAGAATAGCCTTGAAACCTAAAGTAGAAAAGAGAGAGAATATTATTGATAATAACACAATTTAACAGATGATAAAATCCTTAATTTCAATGTAACTCCATTCCAATCCTCATTACAACTCAGCAAAGAGGTTGGGTGGCCCATTGTTCAAAAAGTTCCCATCTTGTGTGAAGCTTTTGCTCCAAAAATCATTGCTTTTGCTCGAAAATTGGACAATTTTATATTCATGAAACCAATCAAGAAATTTTTTTATGAAATTTGCACAAACTTCTTAAAAACCAGTGGCACAGGAAATATTAATATTCTGGGCCAATGAAAAGTTGATAAGTTTATGTTGCAGAGTTTACACATCTGGAATACCTATTACCGTCAAATTATGTACTATTAATACCACCATTCTCCAAATTCTCCCATATTAGCTAAAACACATTAATCCCCATTCTTCTGTGGTCTCCCAAGTTCCCTACTAAGCTTAAATTTATTCACTGTGACTACAGTTTGTGGATTAATTCATGAACACTTAGATGGTAGCGTTCACCCAGCAGTCTGCAACACAAGCGTACATTTTCAAAATGGTGACTGTCTACATCTACGCTCACAACTTCAAAGTACACGTTCACAAATTACTACCATTAAAGGTGCAATTCATGATCCACTTTTCATCCTCAAGGTCACCTCTATCAAAATTGAGTTTTTTAGCTTATAATAATCGTCAACTGGTATATGTTACGATCACCAAACCAATTTTTCATATGTGTTTGCATTTTTGAGAAAAGTGAGAAAATTTTCTAATTATTGTCGGGGCCCGACAGTAATTACAACACAGTAGCCTATGGAGATTTTCAAAATGCTGAAAAGCTTGTAACTTGGAAACGATTGGTCGGAATCAAATGAAATTTTCAGTATATAAATATAATCAGATGAATATAATGTACCCTCCTTCTTATTTAGCTTGAAAACAGGCGACGTTTTTGTCGTGTCAAAATCATGAATTGCACCTTTAACAATACATTATTAAACCCATTAAGCCTAAAATAAACAAGAACCAATTCCATTCAAAGATTACTCAAATCTGAAGCCTTTGCTTTTTCATTTCCATGCTACTGGTTATAAAATTACCTTAAAAAAATTTTCTGTGCCTACATGCCAAGCAACCCTAAAACTATTTAAGGTAATCTTCCACGCGACTGATAGAAAAAAATCACCTTAAAAATCTTTCATGGTTGCCTGACACGTAGACATGTAAAATAATGCAGTTCTTTTTTTCTTTCTTGAAAATATCAAATAAAATAGAGCAAGTTCTTTAAACCTTGACCCAACCTTGAAATTGTACGCTTGCACATTTTGAATACAAATCCAGGTGATATATTTCTTTAACTAACCATGCATTTGAAATAACAATTCTTCATCCTTGACTTACATAAGTTTTAGTCTCTTTATTTTTTATCATAAACACAAATATATGAACTGATTGAATACCTATCAATGACTTTGAATAAAACAAAGTATTCGACTACTTGATCTGCCCGAGGCAACAGGTCAATGTCTGTCACACAAGGAATGTTCAGACGCAGAGTATTTAACACGACTATTATATTCGTGCTAAAGGTTGTGATAGCGCTAGTGGTGTTAGCAGTCGTGACAAAACTTAAGTGAGAGCAACAATCGTGTTAGTTTGTCACGACTGTTACACCTGGAAAAAGTCTGGGGTAAATCGAGATCAACCGGGTTAACATAACACGGCCTTGCAGTGAGAACAACTACTCGGGTTAGCATTTGTGGTAAGGGTGACCTATGTAGGATTTTAGAGGAAGTTATGCAGTTTCATCCAGTTCCTGATGCATCTGTATAGTAATAGAAGCATCAGCATGGTCAAGATTGCATATTATGGCAGTCAACATGCAACCAGTTGTTGATATAAACCATGATGATAACAAAAAAGTAATGTTTAATTTTATGACCATTTTGTAACGATGAAATCTTACTGGTTGTCAGTTTAAAGCTAAACATTAAGGCCTACTTGAATATATTTTTTCTTTACTTGTATCAAAACAAGACGGTTCACGAACAAGTAGTCTCGCAATGGTAGTCCCAATTAAACATGCGTCATGGATACTGACACATGCTGCACCTCCAGCAGTTGCACTGTGTTCAGCCTACACACATGCTTAGGCCTACATGTTTTTAATTGGTAAGGTTCGAGTGAAAATCATCAAATTGAATTGATCCCTTCCTGAGCATTTTGATGCCTTGCTTGTTGCTGGAGCATCAATAATGATGAAATTGTTAACATTTGAAAAGTAGGGGGAGCTATTATATCAGTTTCAAATGTTGCACTGTTACATATAAATACAAGATGGTTCACGAACCAGTAGTCTCGCCCGTGTATCGACCGCCTACTTAATCATTCAGTTGTGGGGTGGATCCCAAGGGAAAGGTCATACAACGGGGTCACCATTGGCACTTTTGATCGCTGGTCCAAGACAAACAATTTGAGACCTTAATCGTTGACATCGGACAAAGTTGAAAATTTGACCCCAAGGGAAAGGTTGGAGGACGAGGTCACCATTGACACTTTTGATTGCTGGTCCAAGACAAACAATTTGAGACCTTAATCGTTGACATCGGACAAAGTTGAAAATTTGACCTTTCTTTTGACCTTTGACCCCCAGGGAAAGGTCGGACGACGGGGTCACCATTGACACTTTTGATTGCTGGTCCAAGACAAACAATTTGAGACCTTAATCGTTGACATCGGACAAAGTTGAAAATTTGACCGGTCCAAGACAAACAATTTGAGACCTTAACCTTTGAAATCGGACAAAGTTGAAAATTTGACCTTTCTTTTGACCTTTGACTCCCAGGGAAAGGTCAAAAGACTGCAACATTTTAAAATTTAACACGGGTTGCAAAATCTCTTGGCCACAGTCGTGTTAGTAGTCGTGATAACACATAAGTGAGAACAACAACCTGTGTTAGCTGGAATCCTTATGGAACGTTGTAAAAAATATTACCCAATTGAATTCTAAATGTGAACACAACTCAAACAAGTTCACTTGAATGCCTGCCCATCTGGCATGACTAACAAGGAGATATCATTGTTACCCCAGATTCAATTGTTTCTTTTGTACTACATTATCACCCCAGTGTGACACATTTTTTTTTTTATTATTATTATTCAGAAGAAAATGATGGTTCTGCCAGCAAACTTTGTGATAAAGTTTTGCAGCATAACTGGACATAGCCAATCAGCAGATGTTAATTAAGAGGATTTCATGTTCTTGATTTGTAGATTTCATGTTCTTGATTTGTAATTTTCATGTTTTGAAGTGCAAGAAATTCCAATAAATATTATCTTATCTTATCTTATCTAGGAAGATGCAACTTGAACATTTCTAACTATTTGCAAATGAAAGTTAAACAAAAATAATTTGATCCCTGACTCATACAAGGAAAGGTAAAGGTAAAAGAGGCTGCATTTTGTATTACTCAATACGTGGTTTTAGGGTTTCCCAACCGGAAATCAATCTTTACTGAAATTTAATCCCACAATGCACTGATAAAGCATAACGATGCACCCAAATAGGCGGGAAATGGATGCGCACTACCACCCACCCAAAAAAACAATTCAAATTGCCCGCTTTTATGTATATGAATTGCAGGAGCTAATGTCACGGCTTATTAGTTTTAAAGGCAAAACTGTGTTTGGGCTAAAATTTCGGTAAAGATTGACTTCTTGGTGGAAACCCTAAATATTAAAAAAAAAAAAAATGATTGCCAATTGATTGTGCAAGAAAAACTCTCAGAGTGCTAATTAATGTCTTGATTGCATAAACAGGACTGCCACATACATGTAGCAACAATAACCGGCTTGGGTTTCCCAGGAGATCTGACAAGATCAAAGAAATTGAAATCAAGAAGCGTTGCTCGCTGCCATCTCGTTGTCACTCATGGAGTTATTGTCACTCATGGAGTTATTGTACCTCCGGATTAGCTCCGGAATAGGCCTGATTGCAAGGTAGATAGCGTAAATCTTCACTTGAAGCATAGACAGCGTTTGCATTTTATTTCACTTGCAAATTGTGTCCACGTGATCAGTAGCGTCTATTACAACTTGCTGCGAGCTAGATACACCAATTTTTCAATCCATGATTCCATTTTGAACACTCTCTTAGTATGGCACACACTGCCATAAACTGCCAGAGGTACAATAACTTACCCTCCATGAGTAAGAATCCAAGATGGCTGCTATCCCATATAGGATTTACACGGTGGTCAAATCAAAATGGCGACAGCACAGCTCCTCCTTTTTAACTTCTCTGAACAAGATTGACACAATCGCAAGCAAAACTTAGGAAAGTGAAATTTTAAAGTCTGAGAGGGGCGAAGTGTACAACAAATGAAACACGAACTTGTCTCTCATAATTATCACTAGTGTTAGAAGCTCTAATTTTAAAAGGAGTAGGGGTATCAGGTATCAGCAATTTCTAATGGAAAGTATTTAATAGTTTCCAAAGCTTAAACATTACTTTAGTGCAAAATTGTCAAAAAATTGATAGAATAATATTGCTTGCTTTGATTGCATCGGCAAATGGACTAAAAATTCCCAAACAATTGTGCTGCCTCAAAGACTTAGATTTGATTGAAATCAATGGACATGCTTATTAATAAAGTACACTTGGCATGAAATTGGTTGATTCTTGTTTTCAAAGCTCAAACATACTTCAGAGGTTTTATTTGTCTTTAGATAGGATACATTTATGTAAACTGTTTTTCTCTTTGAAAGTAGATCACACAGACTTGGTAAAACAGTTACTGAATTCGGAAAAGTATACTTTAGGTCCCATCAAAAACGATACCCTAACCCTAAACCCTAACCCTACGCCATAACCCTAAATTATACCTAACACTAACCCTAAACCCTAACCCTAAAATTCTGGATGGGACCTAAAGTACACTTGGTCCCTAATGAGACCGGACATCTAAAATCCTGATATAAAAATTCAAGCCAATGCCACCTGCAAAATATTAACTACAAAGGAAAAGGTCTGTGACATTGGCAGAATTACATCCATTGTAAAGGTCAAGTTTACCAGTCCAAATAACTCATCTGATTGTCTTTTTAATGGTCTCATATATGCATGGTCACCATAAATTGCATGGGTGCACAAACTGCATGGGTTCAAGAATTCACCCAGGGCTCCACTAGATTGGAATGAAAAAATAAATAAAAACAACCCTTTTGATAGAAGTGGCTTCACACTTAATTACAACTTAAAGGAACTAGCCCAGATTCCATTGGCAAACCTTGTATTGTATTTTTAAATGGCTGTGACTTCACATTTAAAAAAAAATAAAGATGGGGAACATATTTACGAGCAAAAGTTGACAAATTTGTTTAGTATTGTATAGACCATTTCTATAATTGACACACTCCCGCCGTTGATGGGGTAATTCCACAGAATCGGACGGGGAACGGAACTCAGAGCGAGATCAAGTAGTGTATTTATCATACTTGGCCTCGTTCTGAGTTCCGATTCCCCACCCGATTCTATGGATTTACCACATCAACGGCGGAGTATGTCAATTAAAGATATGGTCTATAGTAAGCTTAAAAAAGTGACTTCCAATTTGCTGTATTTCTGGGAATGTGACCTCATTTATTAACTTCCGGCACTATTTTGCCATTTCTTAAGAGAATGGCAAGCTTAATAACGTAAAAACTTCGAAATAGAATATTGTTCTCTATAGGGGTGTTTGTTTGAGGAGAGGGTGTCTATATGAGACAATTAGGTGGCAACTTCTAGTAATGGAAATCACAGCAAGAACAAGTATTGAAATCAGAAGAAATTGACAACCTTCAAATTAAAACTGCTTCCTCCAATGTATTTAACTTTTCAAAAGTTGAATCAAATACAAATGTGTACAAAAAGATCAAATAAAGAAGGGGATATTTAGACACTTTCTAAAATTTATTGAAGGTGTGAAAAAAACTTGAAACGAAACAAAACAAAATAAATGAAATCTAGGCAAGCCTCTTTATACAAAAATCAGCAAAAGTCTCAACTTTGACCTTTTTTTTTCAAATTTAGATATACAATCTCAATTAAAATGTTTATTGAATTGAAAAATTTATATAACTGACCTTTTACAGCCCAGGTTATATGAAATCGAAAATAGTTTAAAAGAAGTGTTACAGCCCATGTTATATGAAATCGAAAATAGTTTAAAAGAAGTGTAAACACTGGAGTTTTATATCAAAGTCCAAAATTTAAGGTTCAAAAATATTGGTTCAAATAATCACAATATTTAATCTCAAAATTGCCTTCTTATTTTGAAATCCAAATGATTTCAAATTTGAAAAAATTGCAATCCCAACCCCAAAGATTTTTGAAAGAATCTGTGAAGTCTTTAAAAAAAACCAATTCTAAGTTCAACTTACTTTTATCACAATGCTCTATTGCAAGTGCTGCGGAAGACACTTTGCGATATCTCACAAATGCAAAACCTTTGTTCTCCCGGCTTCCTTTATCTCGTACTATATTAATGCTTCCAATGTCACCAAACTCTGTGAACCCAAAGGAGAAAATACATATTCAATATAAAGTTTCACTCTACAATACAAATGAAGTTACGCCTTGGATTTAAAAAAGCAATAATAAAATGCTTAAAAATTGTCGTATTCAAGAAATCAGGGGTGTGAGAGACATGTGATAAAAAGAGCTGAAAAAATAGTGACAAAATGCCAAAAACGGGCTGAAAATGAAAGAAAAAGCTCAAATTAGGACTCTTTCGAAGGCATCAAAAAAACCCTGAAATGAGCTTAGAATATATGAAGAAATATTGCCTATTTGGCACATATACTCCACAATTATTGTATTGCTATTTGCTGTTGAAGTGATTGCATTATGGTCTGTGCGACTTCAGCAACCGTTCACACTATAGACACAGGTCACAGTGGATTGCAAAGTCTCGCCAGAGAAGACTGATACGTTTCAATGGTCAAGCAATGTTGCTATGAGAGATAATCTGACCCTGGGTTATTGTTACTATGACTGCAGTAAGTGCGGGCAATTCAAATTGATGCCACCGGCCACATGTGTGTAACCGTTGCCAGGGTAATGGAATCGGATTATGGCATCGCTTCCTTAGTATCAGTCACATATCTCCATATAGAGCCTAAATGTATGAATAACGCACATTGTGTTGGTAATAAATATACATGTATGTCAATGACCGAAAGAGAGTATGTTATTCATTTTGGCTCTCTACAGTGTTGTGTGACCAAGTCTTTAGCGAATTGTTCTCTAACTTCTACAACAATATATATGGGCATTTTCACGGTCACGGAAGGACAATCACATAATTTTTCTGTATTTCAAAAAAATACATTGCCAAAATTGAATTGGATAAAATAAAACTATTTCCATATTTAGTTGAGAATACCTGAAAGCATTCATATTCAACATGAATTTTTTCATAAAAATTCCTCTGTCGCAAAATATGCATATTAATGAGGTCGGTCACGGAAGGACATCAAAACGGACATGGTTTTTCACCTTGAGTACATTTGTGAAAATTTTTGTGAAAGTTATGAAGAAATTTTATTTCAAAGTTACTTAATGCATTGCTTGGTGTTTTTGCAATAGTTTGCCATGTTCCACATCAAAATATTCCCTACAGTTATGTTTTAACAATGCGAAATGCGAAGGGATCATGGTCACGGAAGGACGGTAACGGAAGGACAATTTGTCCGCTGATTTTTGGGTGCACTGAACTGTAAAGCCTAGTCAGGATTAACAAAAAATACAACCTCATGTGTAAATTTGATCCTTATTTAAGCCATTTAGAACAATAACACCCAAGTAAACAACCAAGAATGGGTTGAAAAAAATAAATGAAAATTACTACTTTTCATTATAAAAATCAAGAAATTTGACCAAAAAATAGTTTTTTTAAAGAAATTTCATAGACTTCTTTGTTCAGTCTTTTCAAAATTAAGTTCATTTTAAAGAGCTTCAAAATAGCTTTCTTTGATACCAAATATATGGTGGTAGCATTTTTCATTGAATAGTTACATCCTTTTTTCAATATTTTTCTCATGTCCACTTTTTCGTGAAAATGCCCATATATATATGCTAATTATGAAATTTAAAGATTTACCACAATTTTAGTCTGAAATCATGCCCAAACCCTAACCCTAATTATAACTTTAACTCTAACTCTACACAATTTGAATCCCAATATTAATGCTAGTCCCAATCACATAACAATAACCTGCAGGGCCCAAATTCATGAAACCCTGCTAACTCTAGTTGGCTGCTAACTCTTTGTCTACCTGTCAAATTTTGACATGTAGACAAAGAGTTAGCAGGCAACTAGAGTTAGCAGGGTTTCATGAATTTGGGCCCTGGATCCCAACCCCCTAACCTTATCAGATTTCAGACAGACATGATTCAGACTGTATGAACTTAATATTCAAAGTTGCAATATGAACTCAAAATTTGACATTACAAATCTAGAGCTATGGAGTTCTAGTCCGTTGAAATTGACCTGAATCTAACAATACTGCCTATTAACCAGTCATTTTAAATACCTGAACACGACATTAAGAACTGGATAATACTGGACTATGTTTGAGTACCTAGTATTGCTTAATTTGTGTTCTAGTATATGAAACCAAAAGTATACTTTTCCTTCTGCCCTTATCCAACTGCTCCACCTCACCCCCAAACTTTGCATCAGATGTTACCTTTGAATTTCTCCCTGACGTCCTCTTCTGTGAATGTCTTGGGGATCATAATAAACACCCTCATCAGTTCCTCTTGTTCATCTATGTCTCTGTCTGTGTTAGAATAGCGAGCATTGGCGATCATCACCTGCGGAAAAAATACACAACTTGACATAAATCTGAGGGATATCTAATTATTATCTAAACGATTTTCACCAGCTTTGGCAACATTTATTATAAAAGATGTAAGTAGGCCATCGGAATGGCAGGTTTGATAGTTCATGATCATTGGAGATTCGAGTGGCTAAAGTTGGCATATATTCAGTAATTTCATAAATCAATTAAAACGATAACTTGATATATACAAATATTTTGATTTTTTTCTTCTTGTGGAATAACAAGCTGTACATGATTTTGTTTGCAGAAAGTGTCCATAAATCTGACAATCTCAATACCTAAAAGTAAAGAAAACCTAAATCAAATAAATCAGCATACATTTTAAATAATCTTTACTTAACAAAAATTCTAGAAAATGTTATTTGAAAGTAACATTTTCTAAATCTTTGCCATGATATTCTAAATGATTTATTAGTATTTAGTAATACTTGAGTGGTCATATTGGATTCCATTTCACCAAAGATAAGAATATTCTTAAGTATGATTTAAGAAAAATAATCACATGCTTATAACAATGGATAATTAAATTGTTCATAAATCAGACTTACGAACATTTTTATCTTGGGGTGGGGGGTTACTGACATAGAAAGGTGATATGGGTATGTGCGGTCCGTATCCTGTTTCATGCC
>JXSR01S041024.1:8055-27570 GCA_000969725.1 Ophiothrix spiculata | reverse complement strand
TAAAACGTAAAATTTAGCAGTGTGAAGTCACATTTAATAGCATAAAATGCATATTTCCTCTAAATAATGACCCACAATTTTTGACTAAGCCCTGCATTGCTTGGTATTCACAATAAAATCCATGGAATGACATCATATGTGTAGAGTAAAAAAAAAAAGGAAAAAAAGAAAAAGATTAACCGACCGACTGACCCAAAATTTAAATTTTTCCACTGGAGGGCAAACAAACAATATCTTTTTTTTGGCCTAAGGCCAAGAATTCAAATGACAAGCTTGTTGTGATATAGAACAAGATTAGAGCAGGGACTCAGTTTGGTGTAAACTACTCGTATTTTACTTGGTAAAACCATGGGGTGGATGGGGTGGGTGGGTGCACTCATCTTGAGGAGTTACGTGCCATGTGCCAAACATATGTGCTTGCTCTCACTGAAAGACCTCCTAGTTTACCCACTGTCACTGACCCCTTATCTTTTAAAATTCCTTGTCACTAAAACAAATACCAACCATTTTCTTAATTTGATGGATTTTTTTTGAAAATTTCGCTAAATTTATAAAAAAAATTGCTTTTTTTTTTTTTTTTTTTTTTGGTCATTTTGACCCGGAAAGACCCTACTTTTTTTTATTAATTTTGCCCAGAAGACCTCCCATTTTTTGGTACTTAATCACTGAAAGACACCCTTTTTTGACCCAAATTGTCACTGAAAGCGACCTTCGTAAAACAGTTAATTGTGAAATAGATCATCCAGGTTTTCTTCCTTAAGGCTCTGTAACTTTCACATCTGCTTTGTTTGAATATGGCTTGCGTTGATATAGCCACCATTAAATCATGGATCAAAGCGTAAACCAGTTGTTAGGGTGATTTAATTTATTCACTAAATTTATCAAAAATGTTTTGTTTGGCCATTTTGACCCGGAAAGACTCTATTTTTTTTTAATGCATTTTGCCCAAAGACCTTCCATTTTTTGCACTTAATCACTGAAAGACACCCTTTTTTTACCCAATTTGTCACCGAAAGTGACCTTTTCGATCACGATTCAAAGCTTTAAAGCGTAAACCAGTTGTTAGGGTGATTTAATTGGATTAAACGTTAATAATAGTTCCCATGTTGAAAAACAACCTCCACTGGGGGTCTGATATGTGACATAGGTTAAAATTGGACATGTTAACCACAGACAAAAAGGTACCTCTTGGGATCTGACATGAGAGAAGCCAAAAATGAAAAGGAAAAAAGGGGGGACCACTCATAGTTACAATGAGGATCTGACATCGATAAAACTTGAACATGCTAAACAAAGCTAAATAATGATTTGTATTTTCCTCCCAGTTCTAACACGACATTTATTTTAGGGACACATTGAACCCAACATAATCCTTCATAAAACTAATTTTATGCAGAATTATTTCAAAGTTTTGTTTGAACTTGAAGGGGTATTAGATACCAATTGACAGGTAGCATATCAAATTAGTGATTATATAACCAAGGTTCCACCCCCCCCCCCTGCATTTTTCCCCATTCAAATAGGTAAAGGTGAAGGTTAGATTAGGTCGCAAAATTTAGTCCAATAAACGATGCACGGGTTTTACCTTACAAATATCCAAGCAATACAAATAAATGCATGTTTCACCAACCAAATACAATACCATGTTTATTTATCCATAAAAAATTATTTGAAATTCGTTGGAACTGGAAAAAAGTGTCTCTTGTTTTGGACTACCATATTTTAACGCTTCACTATGTTCATTGAACAACTTGACCGAACTCCATAAAAATTCCGATTCAGTTGTTACATATTCAATGCCGTCTGTGCAGTGAGTTGGGACCAGCAAGTGAAAGAGTGTATGCAATTTGTTACTGGCTGCAAATTAATAAATTGATCGCGTCTCTCTAGTGGAAAAAACTATGGCCGGAGCAACTCCGCGATACCTCAAGGATAGAGCGCAAATTCAGAAGTTGGTGGAATTGTACCGGAAAGCGGAACTTTTATGGGATGAGTCGCACGTGGATTACTACAACCGCCAGAGACGGCAACAAATGTTGGATAACATGAGCAGCATTCTGGGGCTAAGTGGTATGTGTCAGATTTTTCATTTGATTTATTTCTATTTTTGTCAATTCAAATCACTACCAGTATATTTAATATGAATCCATTTTTCAGTCCGCAACCCTTCATGCCTTCAAATTGGCTGTGGTTCAGAACCATCTTCTCTAGGTTTTTTTTTTCTAAATTAGTCTTGGCATGTTTCATCTTTTTTCCCCTGTGTAATGTTTTTTAAGGCATCCCTTTAATTTATTGTTCTTCAATAATGGGTTTTGCCTGGTGTTTTCACCAAATGTTATAAAAAAATAAATAAGAATCCAAAGCGTTGTTCAATTTTTTCGATGCAACTCCTGAAATCAGGTAGTTAAATAATATTTCATTTTTATCTTTTGGGTGGCTTTTCTGAGATTTTGGTTTAGCGATCGGACCGTTTCCATCCCGGATAATTAAAGGTGCCCCAATTTCCCAACTTGTCTAAATTGTGTATTATATTTTAAGAAATTTGCTAAAAAAAGCAACAAAGTTTGATAAAATTATGTGCTTTTCTGTCAAAATTGGTATAACGATTGGTATGTGGGATTTTCATTTTTCAACTTTCCAGTCACAGATTTGAAGAAAAAAATCCACAGTCTTCGTACAAGTTACAGCAGGCAGAAGAGTCTTGCCAGTTCACAACAAACACAAGTCAAGAACACCAGCAAGCCTCCGTACTACTTGTTTGAAGAGTTGGACAAGTTTCTCTCTAATCACATCAGGCCTAAGAAGAGCTTTGTAAGTTTAGATCCATATTTTGTTGTTGTTGTTGAACAACCTGAACCTACATTATAGAGCTGATTTCAGATTGCTTACATGCAATCTAGACCTCATTGGGGTCAAAAACTTTTCCAGTTAAGTGTGATCAGTTGATTTTGATTATTATTTTTTGTACCTTTGGCTGTAAATCACATCAGGCCTAGGAATAGCTTTGTAAGTTTATATCCATATTTTGTTGTTGAACAACCTGAACCTACATTATAGAACGATTTCAGATTGTTTACATGCAATCTTGACCTTATTGGGACAGGCCTGTTATTGGACAAAAACTTTTCCAGTTAAGTGTGATCACTTTTGGATGCAATGACACACTGTAAAAAACAAATTGTGTTGATGACCCATACATTATTGTATATTGGCAGTTATGCAAACGCATCATACTGCATTACAGCGCAACAACTTTTGAAATTTCAAAATGTGGTCGTCTGCTCAGTCTATGAGTTGTTTAAATGTAATTTGCAAAATTTTGATTTCTTGACCGTACATTTAAGATGTTTTTGAAAAAAAAAAAAGAATGAAAAAAATTCCTGCAATTGACTGATTTCCTGCAATTTATTTTATCAGGATTTACTGTGAGAATATTTTCAATTATTAGGACCTTCCCATCAAGCCTTGCTTTCACTAAAAGATTGAATTTGGTTGCATGGCCATTTTGATTTCATATGGCCACAAACAATTTCACATGGATTTACTGAATCCAAAATAGTTTCTTGTAACTGCTTATCCTATTCAGTGAATCTAAACTAGCAAGAATCTTTGCAGTTAGAAAGTTAACATTTCATTCAAAACTATTTGCAAAAATGCTTACTACTTTTCCTGATAGGTTAAGCAGCTAGCAGAAAACAATTTGGATTCAATAAATCCATGTGAAAGTGTTTGTGGTCGTATGAAATCAAAATGGCCATATGCAACCAAATTCAATCTTCTAGTTTAGTTCCAATGGGATTTTTGCATGGGTTTCAATGAGAAAGTTTAGTGATAAAACATAGCATAATTAACTGACCTCATCCCAATTTTCCATTTCAGATGTTTCTTCACTAACCCTCGAGCCTTCTCATTAAAACCCATACAAAAAATCCCATTGGAAGTAGGACATGATGGGAAGATCCTGATTATCTTCTTTTGCAAAGACTATTTGAGTGGTCAATAATGATTTTGCTTGAAATTATTGATATTCTCACAGTAAATCCTGATAAAATAAATTGCAGGAAATCATTCCATTGCAGGAATTTTTTTCATTCTTTTTTTTTTCCAAAAATGTCTTAAATGTACGGTCAAGAAATCAAAATTGTACAAATTTATTTAAACAACTTTAATAGGACTAGTTGGAGGATTTAAACAGTGTTTGAAATAAGGGGGTTTTATATGCACAAATGCATGTACAATTTGCTCTGTGCATGTGAAATTTTGCCTGTGCAAGCAATCTGTTTTTCAGCCCATTTTTGACGAATTGTCTCATTTGTGCATGTAACTTTTATTTTCTATTTCGACCACTGGATTTAAATAAAGGTGGCTTTTTTCATTCCTTGAAAGATTTCTGATCCGAGTCAAATTTGGCATTGATCAAGTAGCCTAGCACTTTAAATCACTAGTGTGCAAATTAAAGTGTTGTTTGTGCATCCTTGATTATGGATCACCATAATTTATGGCATTGATAATCAGAAAGATCAAATGACTGTGAAGGTGCGTAGTCAGGATTGCGTAGTCAGGATTGCATACCCTGGGGTGCGCAATAAATCCTATTCTAAAACGGCAGCGGTTCCAGGGGCCGCGCCTATATCGGACGGGTCGCCAAATGTATTATTACCAGTAATTAGGACTACTGCGCCCTATTTTTGTTGTTTTCCCATTGTTTTTATTTCTTTTTTCTTTATCCCATTTTATTTGTTGTAGACCCCTGGGGTGCGCGCGCACCTTCCACACACCCCTGGCTACACAAATGCAAGCCTGGTAGCATGCTTGTTACAAAATTGTGGGTACATCACTGAAGTATTTCTTTTGACAACCATATTAAATAAGCTCACAGACACATAAAACTCTTATTATGTAGTTGTAACTTGATGTATATTTTATATCAATACAGAAATCAGCTGATCAATCTCAGAACAACAGTAACATGGCTGAACCACTAGATTTTAGTGATCACGACACTGAATACCCAACCAGCAGTCAAGACACAGATCATCAAGAAACCAGTGACAATTCCAATAGCAACAACTATCAAAACCCAATCGAACAATCCATGGAGCAAGATGAGCCACAGAGCAACACCAGACTCGCCCAATCAAACGATCAGTATGAAATTGGGTGTGATTACGGGCCAAATCACAGCTCTTCACATCAAAAAGAGACTGAATTAAACAACAACAATTGGCAGAGTAGTAAGAAAATGAAATGTACATGCCATAAAATCAAGCCCAAAATAGAAATGGTCGATTTGGATGCAATAACTGACTCTAGAATCCCTTCGCATAATACACATGTTGGTATGTGTAGTGGTGGTGGGGGTGGTGGGAATTCACAAAAAACCACAGTGGTTACTTCAATGGGTGATCGCATAATCCCAATCCATTTACAATCAACAACCGACACACCACAACAAGATCTAAATACAATCAGTACCAAAACAGTTCCCAGTACAAAAGCAACACACGATTTCCAAACATCATTAATCACGAGCAGTAATCAGATAAATGATGCTCCAGTTAACCTATCACTATCAAAAACGCGTCCTTACCGTCAGCTATCGGAAGAAGCGACCACTCGCATATCCCAGCCCTTGTCAACTACAGTCTATCCCAATTCACCTGAACAAGATGTAACATGCTCCACCAATGCTGATAGCAACTACATGATTTCAAAAGGTAATGAATTCTCATTCTCTCAATTAAAACAAAATTCATATGAAATTCTTTCCAAAGCGCAGAAATCTTTTGATCAAATCAATTTCCAATCGCAGCATAGACCTTTCCCAGTGATACATGTTCACGACCAAGAATCAGGTCTGCAAGAGAGTGCTCAACCCGTCATTCATTCATATACAAATACCACTCAATCACAAATCACTAACACATCAGATTCATACTCCCCGAATTATCCTCCTAGCCCTGCACAAGCTTCAAGCAAACTTGAAGATGTAAAAGATAACGAGGCTTTGATATTTGGCAGAATGGTAGCCTTGGAGTGGGAGAAGATCCCATCGGCTAGAACGAGACATATCGTCAAGATGAAGATACAAGAGCTATTATTTGAGGCTCAAAATGAGACGAGATGTTGAGAAAACTACTTAGATAACTCTCCACCATCAAATGAAATTCATTTATCCTGGGCTAACTACATACCACTGAACATTGATAAAATATTTTACCATTTATGATCAATATGATGTGTACAACAGCAAAACTTGAGTCCGAGGGAGCCCCGCAGACCAAAGGAGAGTGCATGATAGTGGGTTGGAGTTAAAGTTCATTTCTGCTATCAACGAACAAGTTGTGGTTTGTAAAGTATGCACTCAATAAAGATTGTTTTATTTCAACTAACAACCAGGACCATTTTACAAGTATCAACAAGCTATCTGAAACAAAACAATTATGTGTCTACAGACTTGATTAAAATTTTGCAAAAACATGATAGTTTGTTGTAGTAGATAGGTTGCCAACATTTTGAGAGAGTCTACAAAATTAAGCAGTTTACATGAACATTTTCTTGGCCAATTTGACACAATTTATTTTGTTTTTAAAAACCGAGATATCAGTAAAACCTCAACCGCAAAAATGTTCGTTGTTAACAGAAACAGACTTTTAGTTTGTTTCACTTGTACAGTTTCTTGGTATGTAACACAGACTATATTAGGGATAAAATGGTTGTGAGAAAGATCAATGCAAAATAACTTTTGAGAATGTTTAATTGAATTAAAATGTATTTTGTCACCACATTTTGTGGAATATATTGTAAACACTGTGACATAAACAGGTTGCAAGAAAAAGTAATGGAGAGGCATTAATAAAAGTATTATGTATGTATGAAGATTTAAGAGTCATTTTATTTCAATACATATCCCCCAATATGTGTACCGCCGCGGCAAAAGGGTCCAGTTGTCGGCTCGTACATGTTGCTCCTTGTAGCATATCTAATGTATGGTATTTGTATACATCAGATATGCTACAATGAGCAACATGTAGGAGTCGACAACTGGACCCTTTTGCCGCGGCGGTACACATATAATAGCTACCATGATGACAAGTCCATAACCAGGGGAGGGGTGAGGGTAGTCATCCCCTTCTTGAGCAAAAGCCCCAACCCAAAAATCTAACCAATAAACCTACATCAGAACCCTCAAACCTTAGGTAAAAAAATACCTTTGTTGGTAAAAACTACCAAAAAACTGTTAAAAACCCCTTTCCACCATTTCAAAATGGGTAAAATCTGTTTGAAGTCAACACAGACAAATATTTTGAAATTGAAACACCCCTTCTTTTTTGAACTTCTGGTTATCGACTTGCCTGGTTACAAAGTACGGCATTCAGGGCCATTCTTTTTGATGATCACAAACAAGGGTTTAAGCCAGGATTTGAAAGTAGGGCGTCCAAATTCCAAGGCCGGGCGAACAGGCCGACTTCAATCAAGACATCGTGACGTCAGCATGATTAATATTCATACTTGACAAAGACGACGATGATTAAGTTATACCAACATTGCGACTTTCCGGCAAACGAACGAAGATACAACGCGGTATAAAGCCCATTTTGAATTCCACAAAGTACATAAATTGATTTTGTGATGATGATGATTATTGAAGATAAATTCTAACATTCAACATTGAATTTCATATGGTAAAACGCATTTTTTGGACGCCTTATTCAGGCATGAGAATGATTTTTCATGAAAATATCTGAATTTACTAGTAGTAAAATTTAACCCCAAAAAACACTAAAAAGGTTAAATAACCCCCAAATTATCTTAATTTGGATGATTTTGGATGACAAAATATCTGAAATCAGATAATTATCTAAAATTCTCATGCCAGCTTATTAGGAGGCCTTTGCATTTTACAGGACGTCCATTTTCGTGATCGGTCGTCCAAATGACGGTCGGACGGCTATCTGGCTAAACCCTTGATCACAAAAAACTTGGGAGGGTGCTCCTACAGATAGGGGTAAGATAAGCCGTCAAAGTCCAGGTGTTGTTGTCACTACCATAACAATATTTTTAATTTGCCATTTTGAAAAAAAAATGCTCTGGAGCTGAAACTTACAAGACATATCATGTTAAAAGTGTTATTTTTTATTTGTAAGCAAAACCACCCATGAAATTCTAATTGGATTTTTCACATTTGATTCATGAAAATAAAAAAATTCAGATTGGGTGTACTTTATGACGTCATAAGTACACATCACCTTGGGGGTACACACCACTAATAAGAATTCCTATTCTTTTATATGCAAAGATGCCATGATTTTTGGCCCAAAATTTTACATTCAGGGGTGAAAATGCAGCAGCATTAAAACCTTTAATATTCTAAAATAAAATGGAATTTTCTATCAATTTAGATGCATTCCATTAAGAGAAGAGATCAACGTCGGCCCATGAGCCTCTGCGCCATTTTGCTTTAATTTTTTTCATCAAACTCTTCCTAAATAGCCCATATATTTTGTTAAATAATATCATTTATCTAAATATAACAGAAATTAACAGAATTTCCCCAATTTGGTTTCCAATTTTGCGCCTTGCGCAATACACATTTCTATTAGTATTTTAGATTTCCCTAAACTATCAGTCAGACGTGTTAGTGTAGTGGTAGAATTCTCGCTTGGCGTGCACGGATCTCGGGTTCGATTCTTGCTTTGGCCCATTTATCTTACTTTTTTTTCCTTCATTTCTTTTCTTTTTATTTCAGTTATATCCAATCATTTTCTTTGACTTTTCACTCTCTATGATACAATTCTTCTTTTTTTCCCCATTCTTTTGTGTGTTTTTTTAGAGCTACTGATAAATTTGCTAATTTACGGTATTATTACACTTCGCGCGGTAGCAATACCCCGATAGCGAAAAATAGGTATCTTCGGATGATCTGTGTGTGTTAATTAGGAGTACACTTAGGAAACCTGTCATAAAATAATGTTAGGAACATTCATCTCCTTATTGGTATGTGTCACAAACCTTAAGTGTACTCCGATTACAACCACAGAGAGCTTCTGAAGTTGGCCAATTTTGACAAAAACGCAATGTATTTCAATGGAACAAATTAGCAATATTTGAGTTTCTGTATAAGAGATTTGAAACCCCGAAAAGACTGTTGGGCCGAAGTTGATCTCTTCTCTTCATTCCATTATGGGTTAAGCTGCTCATTATTTTTTGCTAAACAATCGCAAAGATTTACCATGTTAAAGACGGCCGTTACTTCTAGATCATTTTGCGATCCTAAAGTCATGGGCAAATCACCGAATATCTACACATGTATGGGAAAAATAAAGTGTTTCTCATCAATATTTATAAAGACACATCAAAAGTAGAAATCTAGACCACAAATGAGGCACTCAAGCTGCATTTTAACCGTTTTTGAGATGCTTTAGGTCAACGGGTGCGTCATGTAACGGCGTCGTTTGCTATCAGTGGGCACCTATTAGTGGTGTAGACTCCTAATTCTCCAGTGCAATCCTAAATTACCTTATTTTGCTTTTTTGTGGATTTATTCCAATAGAAAAACAAATAAAGGGCCCAGGAAACTCTCTTGAGGTACCTTAAGCTCTTTTTGTTAACCTTATATCCATGGTTGATATTCACTTCTACTGTGTAATGTTCAGGCTTATCTAGTTTAATCATCATTGAACATATTTATGCAATGTACTATACAACACAACACAGGTTTAAATGAAGATTGAACTTGGGTATGAGGTTAATGAAGAGCAAGAAAATAAACCTGTCAACCAGTGCGTCATGTAATGGCATCGTCTGCTATCAGTCGGAGGCCTATCCAATGGTGGTTACAAGCTAAGTAACCTACGATATGCTGATGACACCACCCTTGTAGCAACAAGTGCATCAGAATTGGAAGAGCTGCTGCTTACTGTGAAAGCTGAAAGTGAGGCCCTTGGTCTTTGGCTGAATGTCAGCAAAACCAAGATTATGATTGTAGGAAGTGATGGGAATGAGGACCCAACAGTGGTTGATGGTACTAAGTTGAACATGTGACACAGTTTAACTTCCTTGGGTCACTGATCACTACTAGCAGTGGTTGCTCAACTGAGCTGCGAAGACGCATGGCAATGGCAAAGTCAGCTATGGACTAGGTCTTCCAGGCTTATTAACGGACAAACACGCACAATGCTTCAAACATCACCTTAATAGTTATTTTAGAATATACATGTTTCCACATTCTTTAGCAAAACTATACAAAACTTTCGTGTAACCAGAGATAAAATTGGATTGCTTTTGTTCTCGCATAGCAAATATGATATGCTACGATAAATATGGATTTATCACAATGGATTACTCAAATTACTTACACAAATTACACAAAAAACTGCGACTGACATGGATCTCGTATCCGATCGTCCCAATTTGATGCGTATCTCTCTAATCAACAATATGTATCTATACATAATGGCATGCATTTAGCGAAATGTATACCTCCTTCCAAATATGGCAAAGTATATATCTGAAACAAATTCATCATTCCTATCTGAGCTATCATTTTTCAAAATCAGAATGCGGTTGAAAATTGTGCCTGTTTTTTAAAAAACTAAAAACTGACAGAGGCATCACCAAAGCAACGAAAAAGCGCCTGGTCTCTGCGCTCATTTTTCCACTTGCTACATATGGTTGCGAATCATGGACACTGACAAAAGCAGACCAGTCTAGGATCACCTCCTTTGAAATGTGGTGTTGGCGACGTATGTTGCGCATCTCTTGGTTCATGAAACGATGAAACATGCTATCTCATGTCCAAAGCCAGATGATGAATTATTTTGGACATATTGCAAGATGAGGTGGAGACTTCTTAGAGAAAGTCATCATGCAAGGTTATGTCGAAGGGAGAAGGAAGCCTGGAAGACCTAGAACCAAGATGGACTGACCAAATCAAATCTATGGTCGGATGCCCACTCCATGAACTCTACAAACGTGTCCAGGATTGTCAGAGGTGGCGTGATGTTGTTGCAGTCACGAGCTGTCAGCCAATTTGATTCTTTTGTCATGACAGAACTGAGAACAATCTGTACATACTGGCATCTAGCGAGACATGAAATCATATCCAAAATTTATCATTGTTGATTATTCTGCTAGCAAATAATCATAGATGACAACGCTAAGTATGAACGCGCGTCGTTGACTAAAGGTCAATATTTAATCATCGATGATACGTTGTCATCGATGATTACACTTCGTATGAACAAAACTATTGTATCTGTATGTCAAATAACTCCCCAGAACTGAAGTGTGTCAAATCCTTTTAAAAAAGAAATAGATCTGCTTTTAAAATTACTTCTGATTTATTAGATAAACATAAATCCTGATACTATATTGTAAAATATTAATGTAAAACACCACCTCCAAAAGCATAGATTTTGAAACTTTTAACACACATTTTTTGAGCTAGTAGGGAAATACTTAAGTTACAAAGTGGTAACCATGCAAGTTCCTATTTTTTTTCAAAACCCACCTTTTCAATGATTTTTAATTAATTTTCACCCTTTTTTGGCAAAATCAATGACAAAATTAAGGTAAAACATACCCCCCCAAAAAAAATTTCTTCAAGATTCTTGGCAATATTTTCAGACACACTTTTCAATGACTCTTATCATTTAATATGTTAAGTACAAAAGATATAGGTATTAACATTACATTAATTTTACCCACTTTTTCTTCAAAATCAATGACAAAATTAAAGTACCCCCCCCCCTCATTTCTTCAAGGTTTTCAATGATAAGATTTTTAGACACCCATTTCCATGACTCTTATACTTTAATATATAATAAGAACAAAACATACAGTAATCAACATTACTTTTCATGTCTGCTGTACTCCCAGAGACTGATACTCCCAAATAAAAAAGCAACAAGGCATTGTGTACATTTGTTTTCGTTGCTGATATGGTCCTTGAAAAAGAGAACTTTGCTTCCTTTGAGTTTCCTTAGTATATTATCGGGATGTGATGCCTCATTAATGATACCTCTTTTTTATCTTTCCAAGATTTTCTTCATACTAAATTATCATGTAACAGGCAAAGACCGACAGCGAAATTCTGTGTAATACCCATTTTTTAAATTTTGTGGAGATGGATGCTCAGAATACCCCTTTTTGTGATTTTGCAGTCCTTAATTTCTGTGAATAGTAATATACCTATTTTCCTTGAAATTAAGAATTCGCATGGTTACCACTTTTTAGGTTGAATTGGAGGCCTGGGGATGTCATCATTCTTCTCACACAGTGAGTGTGCCCAAAATTTTGTTTGGAGGCCGACTATGTTTTCGGCCTAATTTTATAAGAACTCTTGCATCACACATATTTCTGTCTGTTTGTAGCACTTGTATCTCTTCTTCCTTATTCAATAAACCAAAGTTTACTCTTATTGACAAGTAGCTAAAACTCCCCAATTCCAATTTCTCAGATCACATCCCCATCCCAATACCTATAATTACTTATTTTATAAGAAACTATATATATAATCACATACTAGTTAACTTGCTGTACAAACAATTCCATAAGCATGATAAGAAGCAATGAATAATGGCAAGTATAGTTATTGAGCATTTGGTACACAGTGTAATCTTGACCATGACTCCGGGGTAACATGAGTTTGTCCTTTCTAAGGACTATTCTTGTTATTTATACAGTAAAATCCTGGAAATCCCTAAATTTACATGAAAATGTTGATTTATTTCAAAAACTGGCAGAAATATTTTTTTCTTTCATATTTATTCATTATTTTTTACTTCCAACTTATTATTTCTATAAAAAATAGCATGAAAAAAGATACAAAATTCTAGGAAACCTCAACAAAAAGCAGCTATTGTAAAGCACCCAAAAAACACCAAATTTTCTAAAATGGCTACCTTTGGCACTATAAGTGTTAAATACATCCGCCTTTAAATCAACATGCAGATTTTCCGGTAACTCAAATCACTTGTAAAATCTAAAATACGTCACCAATTTCTATGATTTAAATTGTATAATAAAGGTTAAAATCTTGTATGCAAAACATTAATTGCCTCCAGTCTGTTTATTTTGAGGCCAAGTAAAAACAATTATTTGTTTCTGGTAACATACTTGGAAAAGTTTGGGCAGGAAGGCAACAAATTTTATTTTACCCAAAAATTAACATTTTGAAATTTTGGGAAGGAAGTAAGGAAAAAAACTTATTTTACCAAAGAAATTTGTTTCTTTCAAATCACAATTTTCATGAATTTTCAAACACATTGTCTGGGGAAACCACCTTTTAAAAGAATGCAAACAAATATCAGATTTTCAGCAACTGAAACACATGCACGCAAGGACGAGAAACTGTTATATTTTTTTACTTGGCCTTATGCCAATTTATTTATTTTTTCAAAAACCTGATATATTCTGAAAGGTCCTATCATGTAATTCCTTAATACAGTGTGTGCCAATAAAAATGCAAGATTTTTTGTTATTTTTACCAAGAGAATTAGGCTGTAATAAAAACAATTATCAAATGTTATTGTGCATAATCTCAGCTTCAAACAGCTTTTTGTTTCGTGAAATTTGAACGTTTAATTCTGAAGTTATTACAAGTTCTGTGAAGCCCTTAAAAATTGGGTTGTCCGATTTCATGATTTCAATTCCATGATCAATAACCCAAAGTAGGTGGCAATCAAAACATTTAATGACAAGTTACTTCATCTCCACTTACTTTTTTTGTTTAGTGCTATATCAAAAGTTCATCGAAAGTATCCAATCAAGCCAAAAAGGATGTCAGAATAACTTTTACAATTGTAGGAAATAATCATTTCATTTGTTTTATCTCCAACATTTGATGTTAAAATTCCCCAAACCGGAATGTAAAGTCCGTTTCTGAATGTCTAACATGATTTGGACCTTGATTTTAAAATTTATCTTGATAGCAATGTCATTTTCCCTCAAAATTACAATTGCAGCTACTGCCTCGGAGTCTCGCATTTTATCTATTCATTTTTATAAAAGGATAATACTAGTGGAGTAGTGTTAGAATTTAGTGGTATTTAATAGTTTGTAGTTATAGTTGTTCTGCTTATATCTTTCAGACGTTGAGCATTGTTAGCTCTTGGACCATGTCATATCAAAGACAAGACAAGACAAAACCAAATTAAATATGAAAGCTTTTTTTTTTTTTTTCATTTTAGAGCTGACACTGACCGAAGTACCTCAACTAAAACAAAGTAAGTTGATGATTGATTAGGTCGAAAAACAAAAATGTTTTGTCTCAAAGCTGATGAGTGATTTGAAAAGTAATGTGGAATGCATTTTTTTTTTAAGATTCAAAACTTTGTCTGTACGAATCGCATGCAATGCGTCGAATTCTGCACCGTCAGCATTATCAACTAAGCCAGTAAATAGATCGCCTATAATTTATGCACGGGTTATTTCCGGTTGTAATGTCTACTACTACTTCGCTCTTGAGGGGTTTGTTGTTCAAGGTCATGTGTCGTATGGTGGGACACCCTAACGTTACATGATGAAAATCCAGCAAATTTCCCGATATCTGTATTTGGTGATGTAGCATGAAAATTATGTGGAACACTATAGGCAAACCATACATATTCTGAAAGTTTATGGTCTAAGGACTCAATATTTATATTTTTTACGTTGATATACAGGGTGTGTAAGAAAAAATATAGGGTGTAAAACAAGAAAATATAAATGTTTACCTAGTTCTGTTACCTGATTAAAAATCTTTAGGGAAAGAGGTATTTGCTGTAGCATTGCATATTTTTATAGTCAAAACTCTAGACTTTCAAACAATATATAATTTGACTCTGTCAAGTTATCAAACGAGTAATATACAGGGTGGTCAAAAATGACACTTTTTTAAATGAAAAATAATATTTTTTGAAGTTTTGTTCAACCAAATCATTTTCTTGTTTGCCTCTACTGTTAAACTAATGCCATTTTTGGATTCCTTGATAAAAATGCTTTCTAAAAATGTATACTTTTATTGGGTTAGGGTGTATGCTTTTCAAGTTATAACATTTTAATTGGGCATAGGTACATTTTCTTCAAATTATGACTATGATATGCTTGTTCCCCAAGTGGCTAAATGAAATTAATTAGTCAATCTATTAACTAATTAGTGACTAAATGACATGTATTTAATATTTTGATGGAAAAAGGAAAAGTTTGGTCATCCAATTAGAAAAGTTGTAAAGATTGATATGCATTTTAGTTGGTCAAGAGGAAGTATGGTTGAGTGGTTTGAAAATAATTAGCATTATTTTCTGGCTGGCGCCCGCTAATCAAATCAAAGATAATAAAATTATTAATACAAAATGTATGTTTAATTTTAATTTTAGTATTTGATATTTGCACTTTGATAAGTAGTTAAGATGTGCAAGAAAAATCATGTGCAGTATTCTTATATTTTGCATTTTATAACATTTTGAAAAATATTGAGCATGTCAAAAACCCACATTCCCATTGAAATAACATAGGATGCTCTACCGCGGCTCCTCTACCGCGGCTCCTCCACCTCTGACTTTGTTGACATGTTGTTTACGTAACACGAAAACGCTAAGACGTATGGAAAAACTTAATACATTTTTGAAAAGAAGAAAGATCAAGCTTTTAAAATAAGCCTAAATAAATATAAATTGACCAATTATTTCTCCTCTGGCGCTTTGCTAAACCTAAAAAAAATTGGCACGATGTAACGTCCTCCCAAATTTTGGTGTCCCACCATATGACATGTGACCTCAACCATTTTCTAAACTTTCCGCAAAGCAACTTAATCTTTAAAATAACTTTCTATCCATGACTGCCATGAGATCACAAAAGCAAATCCACAACAAGCAGGATGGTTGTTCTTCACAAAATACACAATAAATACAACACAAAGTCTATGTTAAAGTTTACTGTAGTAAAAGTTGTAGTAACATACACTCAATGTCGACACAAGAACACAAAGGGTAAATAGATGACAAACAGCAGTTGTTGCAATCTTTCTCATACGAGCTTGCCGCAAGATTTTGGATGTATCGAAGTTGAAATATGGCCGTGTGTTTTAACCTCAACGCTGAAAAGGGTGGTTTTGTTACATTTTTCACCGTGACAAGTTTGTTTTTTGTCATAACTTCAAAAATTTACAAGCTATTACAGAGATTTTGGTGTCATTTGGAAGCTAATATATTAAGCTTTCTTGGTGTGAAGTTTGATTAAAATATCTTGTACAGAAATATATTTATGACTATTTGAATTGACACAACCGAGGGTGGTTGAGGAAGCGGCTACCGAGGAAGCGGCTACCCCTGTACAAAGTCTATGGGAAACTGCATTTTTTGCATCTTCATTAAAAAAAAGTTTTATAAAATTCCAAAATTCAATCATATTACTGTAATATTTGTTTCAAAAGAAAACTACACCTTAAATTATTTAGTTTATAATACCAAATCTAAGAAAATTATATAATTAATACTGTAAATTTAACATTAAAAATGTTTACACCATGGATAATTGATGCCTTTTACATAGCCGACTACAATAGCATGCCATATTTTACTTAGCGCGTCATGTGTCTGTCTTCTTTTAAGCATATCTCAATAATTATAGTCCCCATAATAGTAAAAGTATACACTTTCTGAAAGGAAATTTAACAAGGAATTCAAAAATGCAGTAAAAAACAGTATCAGATGTAAGGTTTAAAATACTATACATGTTCCTCAAAGATCAAAATTTTGGTTGATAATTCCATTTTTATCCAGATATTTACCTCAGACAATTATATATTGCTATAAAGCTCATACATTGAGCTTTATGAAAATAACAAACAAATAGGGCCATCAGAGAAAAAAAGTTTATATGATTTCTCAGTATCACTTTTTGTTCAACTTTTTTATCGCTTTCAATGAACACTACATTTGAACCTTACATCTTACACTGTCTTTTAATGCATTTTTGTATTCCTTGCTTAATTTCCTTTCAGAAAATGTATACTTTTACCACCATAGGGGGTTTAGTTGTTGAGATATGACTGAAAGAAGGTGAACACATCTCACGCATAGCAAAATATGGCTTGTAACGAAAGTTTGGCGAGGTTGAAACGCATGGCCATATGAATTTGTTTTGGGTGAGAAAAAAAATCAAATTTTCTCTGATATTTTGAGAAAATATTTAAAAAAATGAAAAAAAAAATTTCGGCATTACTTTTTTTCAAAAGCACCTGAATTTACAAATGCGCGCGTCAGCTTTGAGACAAACTTTTTTTTTCTTTGGCCTTATAATTCTTTCTTCATATCGATCACCTTTTTTGTTTTCAATGAGAATAATATCTTTGAGTTTAAGGAGCATGGTCCGATTGCCTCAACTTTTTTCAAACTTTTTGAGATTTTGGTACCAAAATGTTGCTTGACTCACATTTTTCTCATTATCCATGTGAATTGTCACAGCTGAGTTATGTTCCATTTTGGAGATATGAAAATGTGTCTAATTATGGTAACCATAATTAATTTTACACAGTAACATATAGGCGGCTCTGAAATACAAAATTCCCCATAAAATCAAAACGGCATAACCGATTCAGCTGAAATTTGAAACTTAGACCTCTTGAGTGGTATTCTTTCATATGACAGGAATATCCAAATTGGATGAAACAAAGGGCATAATGCAGGGGAGAAGCTCTATTTTTAGACAATAACTCAGATTGTAAATATGTTCTCTTTGCTGTTCCAGATGTTGTCGTCATTCGTTTGATGTAACCACCTGACAACAACCATCATAGAAATACCCGAGGGTTATTATTTATGACGACAACTAGATTTGAACATTATTATATAGACTCTGGTTTGATCATCGTTCTAAAACACATCCAACAAGATGCCTGCGATTAACTGTCCCTTTCCAGAATGCGCCTACAACACAGGTGACATAGACGCACAGCTCGCCGTAGAACTCTTGAAGATACACGGCCTCACTCATGCAAATACTGTTTAGCCCCTGTCGCACTTTCCAGTTGGACAGCGACTAAGGGGGGAGATAGACAATATCTCTTGTAAATATGTTTTCTTTGCTGTTCCAGATGTTGTCGTCATTCATTTGATGTAACCGCCTGACAACAACTAGCCTTTCTCCAAGGCGTTGTATTACAGGGTATATTGTAATTTATATATCGCCCTCTACAACTAGCGGCAAATACAACGCCTTTCCGAATAAAATCTTATTGTTTAATATCTATATAAAAATTGTCTTGATTTCGACTGGAATTTCTAGCTGCTGATTGGTCAATTATGACATCATTATTATGAATTTTACCGTGCGGAGTAATATTCTAGGTGCATGATGTGAAGGGTCCGATAGTAGTGAAGTGACACTCCGTCAATAGTGATGGCCGCCATTGCCATGCTCAGCTCAGTGGACAAATGATTGATGGCACAATTTTGTGCAGATATATCTTTTTCTATGTGGTTAAATTGTTTGTGTGTTAATGTGTTTACATTATAAAAACCATACAAGCAATTAGATCATAAAGGAGCCAAAATTTTCATCTATATACTTGGATTATGGAGCAATAATTACTACGACCGGATCCTGTACACTTTTACCGTACGCATTCCATGTTGGATCAGAATGACCATGTTGTTTATGGTCATGAATTAACAAGACGGATTTGAAGGCCTGGATTTTTAATTGTTCAAGGACAACTATTAATACTGGATATATTATATGTTTTTGGAATTATCTCTGTTATTTTTGATCGGAGTTTCCGACTTTTGATAGTGATTTTCACGAGCTGGGGGCATGATAAGGTTAGTAAGCCAGAACTCTTTCTTTCTTTCCCCATGTTTGCTTTTGAATTGATCTGCGTTCCCACAATCTGACAACCATCATTAAATTTTCATTGCTTTTTTTTATCCATTAGGTTGATAACCCAGATTCTGGTGTTTCCTAAGACACATTTGTTTTACTAGAATTGCGATTAATTTCTTTGCGGATTTTCCAAACCATCATGAGCTTGACATGCATGTTCACCTTCAATTCAACCTTGACCATGATATTGACCGGTGCCTATCGCTTGCAATGACTTGTTTGCAATCCGAAACTGGTCTTGTTTAGATAGAAAATTACTGATTTTATTCACGTTTTGACTACCGGTATGATGCATTTTACCTAACTTTCATTCACAAAAGATAACTAAGAAATTCTAGACTTAGTTTTCTGCATGATCTGATCAAGTCAGTGCAGTGGGACTACTTTATCTCAACCGCCATTGATCATCAAATAGGCGGTGCCCAATTGTTTGATTGACAGTTTCATTTTACACAGAGAAAATGCAATATGCAAAAAGACGCTTCGCTTCGCTCAGCCTCAAGCTTAGCAACGCTCAGCGCTCGCAGATGGCAAGCGCCTCAAGCTGCTTGCTAACTCACGCCTACGGCGCTCGTATCGCGCATTCGGCGCTCATTTGAGTCAATATTTCGAAGCGTCTTTAACAAAGACTAGACAACAACCATCATAGAA
>JXSR01S041021.1:0-12863 GCA_000969725.1 Ophiothrix spiculata | reverse complement strand
GATAGCTTTATCAGTAAATGTTTTTTTATTGAAGGCAATGTTGAGATCATTTGCATGTTTTGTTTGATAATTATGTATATCAGAACGCTTATTTAAATATTCATGGAACACTACAGGTAAGTCACTAATATGGTGTTTAAACATAAAGACTCCCAAGTTCGAGAGTATACGCATCTGTTACAGTTAAAATATTATGTTTTGCAAAAAGTGCAACATTTTGCCATTTTTTCTGAAGCTACTGCAACCAAACTTGACCACATGGAAGGACTTCGCAAGCCACATCTGCCCATGCCATTCATCCCCCTCCCCTCCCAGGTGTCCCTATGGGTCTGGCAGAGTGTGCGGAAATGTCAAAACAGGTCAACATTTCACCACAATGTCATCATTTTTCCATATCTTTCTTTCTCAATCAGCTGTTGCAATCAAACTTGGCTACATTGGAGAACTTCACAAGCCACAAGCCCATGTTATTCATGCCCCCAGGGTGTCCACCTGGGTGCAGGCCTAGAAATTTCGGCGAGAATCCATTCTCGCAGAGATTCTCCCCAAAGGATTTTGCAAGAATCCAAATAGATTCTTGTAAAATGAGGCAAACACATTGGTCCATATTCACAGAGGTTATTCCAGGAATAACTTTATTCCAGGATTTGTCGTTCTTGAAATAGAGATAGTTCAGAGCCATGAACCAAGTTTGATTTTATACAGCTTGGAATAACTTGCCCGTGGAATAACTTTATTCTTCATTTGTGAATACAATATCGCGTCACCAATGGAAGAAATAAAAAGTTATTCCTGGAATAAAGTTATTCCCCTTTTGTGAATACAGGCCATTGTGTATGAATGTAAAGAATCCAAAGATTCTTGCAAAGATTCTCCCCCAGTAGATTTGCGAGAATCCAATCAGATTCTCGCAGCAATGAACGAATTTCTAGCCCTGTGGGTCTGGCAGAGTGGAGGGGGAGGGCGAATGTCCTAAAGTTATCATTGTACAAAAAGGTCAACATTTTGAGTCGCATTTCTTTACAAGCAATTGCCATCCAACTTGGTCACATCATTAATTTGCTTGTTGGCTTCATTTTTGTCTGTTTTATTGGCAATAGGATGACATCAGTCGATACCAAAGTTACCATTGTACCAAAACTGTTATGTTTTAATGATATTCCTTAGCTTGCCCATCTGTAGAATTCATCTGTGCAATAAACACTAATGATGCACATACATACCTGTGTGCATGCTGTTATCTTTTCAAGTCTAGGCTCTTGGCCTCATGATGGCAATATTTAAATAATGCATTCATTGCTACTCAGATGATGTATGGTAGTGGGCCGGATTGCTGTGCATTGTAGTTTTCCAGCAGGCCCGTAGCCAGGATTTTTTCAAGGGGTGCGGATTTTCAAAAAGTGGACCTTTTGGAGGGAAAAAAATTGTTTTGTTTGACCATAAACTAATTTTAGTGGTTTAGACAAAGTGACAAGCAGCGCTGGTTACAAGCAAAAAAATTAAATAAAAGGTTTTAGCACTTTTGCAAGCATTTTGTGCAGTATTTTATTAAAAAATGACCTACATTTACATGTTTTGGTGCTGTGGGTGGTCTTTTGATGACATTTAGGGACTTTTTGTGGACCTTTTTTGTACTTTGTCAAATTTGGGGGATGCGACACCCCCACTGCACCCTCCTGGCTACAGGGTTGTTTTCCAGGCTCTGTGATCATGCTGTTACACCACATTGTCATTTTGTAAAATATCAGGGACATTTACTTAATGTTGTTTCATGCATGGGCTGAAAGCAGTAGATCGTATACAAAGGGGCATTTTTTTCTATGAGTTGACTCGGCTAAAGGCTAGTTAGCATTACAGAGTCTTGTTCAATAGTGTGACAGACAGACAGAGTCACAGAGAAAGTCCTCAATAATAGTAATAGGGATGATTCAGTCTAAATAATGCCATCTATACTTCCACTTCCAACATCACGTCTGTAAATTCATCCTTTCTGTTTCTGTTTCAGTTGAGTCGGCATACTCATGCAGTTTAACTGTACTGTAATCCTTGACCGGTATCACCACTGATCAACTTAACAGACTTAGAATACAAAATTGTGCGGCGCGCTTGATCATGAAAAAGAGGAAGTATGATCATATCACCCCTGTCATACGTGAGCTTCACTGGCTGCCTTTACAATACCAAAGTCAGTATAAGTTAGCTGTTCTTGCTTTCCGGCACTTAATTTGAAGGTACTTTGCTATCTTACATGTCTGCTACGCTCTGCACTTATGAACCTGCTCGATCACTTCGATCTTCTACTGAAAGACTTTTGAAAAACTCCTTGTGTTAATCTTAAGTCAGCTGGTGAACTCTCCTTTCATTTTGCTGCCCCGACTGTTTTGGAATTCGCTTCCTAACAGCCTCCGTAACATTCATTCTCTTCCTCAGTTCAAAAAGCATCTTAAAACTCACCTTTTTCGTCAGGCTTTTCTGGATTCACAGATGTAACTTGTTTGTTTTCTTCGTTTGTGCGCATTGAGATCATTTAATGAGTGTGCGCCTCATAAGAACCCTCCATTATTATTATTATTATTATTATCTATACTTCACTTCCACCCCAAATCTTATGAGAAAAGGTTAATTACCTCAAATTTGTCCTCTAGAAAACACCACAACCAAGATCATCGACACCTAAAGACAGTTATCACAATTAACAGCATTGCCTTGTTACAAAAATTATTTTTGCACCTATAGTTTCCGAAGATAGTTTCAACATTTTCATTTCAGTTAACTTACATAGAAAATTTGAATTTTACTACACAGATATATGAACGGACTGGACTTGTCAGATGAAGATAATTACTATGATGCAAAGGAAGCCACAGTTTTAAAGGTTGATGTTCACAACGACATTCTCGGTAAAGGGTATGTGTTTTTAAAACAGCTTGCTAAAGCTGGAGGCATATATATTCCACTACCAAAAGCGTACTTCTTCCATCAGCCATTCCTGCTTTATCAATTCCACTATTTTGCTTGAGCTGGATGTACAAGCCATGCTGAGTAGCTAGGAGCGGACATCCAGGAGTTGAGACAAAATCTGCCGAGCAACAGCGTGCATAACTCCATGCACACTCTACACATACTATGTGCAGTGAACCTAAAGACGGAATTTGCGCAGTTTGTTTTTACGGCGATTCAGGGATTTCCTGGGCTTCCCCTTTGTTTTCACCGCAATGTGACGTAGGTCCGCTTCCATCTATTGGACATTCCTGGCACTAACATTAATTACCATTGCAGCATGCAGAGACTTCAAGGTGTATGGTACTTAAGGGGCGCACCATTTGATTCTCAGGGGGGGCATGGAAGTTTTTTGGAAAAAAAACCTTCGCCGCCGAAGCGGCGAAAAAAATCTTGACCCAAAGATGAGTAAGAAAAAAAAAACTATACCCGACTACTTCAAATTAAAGAAAAACATAAAAAATGTAATAAAAAAACTTTGCCGCCAAAGGCAGCGAAAAAAAAAAGTTGACTCGACCCCAACTTCCATGCCCCCCTGAAAATCAAATGGTGCGCCCCTAAGTATGCTTGATACTTCCTAACACCCACGGCGGCTATCGATCTTTTCGTCTATTGTTTTACCTAATTATTTCAAGGACGTTACCCTTTCTACACTTTTGGTAGTGGAATATATACACACTCAAGCCTAAGATATATGCTAGGATTTGTTTGTGTGTATCCACAAACAATTAAAAGATAGGAGCATCGGGTGAAAATACTCGGAGGTGGTACTCAAGTATGAATTGAATGGCAAAGTGCCGCTGAGACTTTGAAAATGGATCCATGCATTTCTATAAGTACTAAATTTCACAAAAGACTCGTACAAAGAGCTGCTTAATAAAACTGAACTCTGTGTTCATGACAACTAGCATCTCAAATCCAGATGCAGAACCACCCAAATCAATATTCCTATAAATTGAAATTACTCCCGCTATGGGGATCTCAGGGAGCTATGTCATTCACCAAAATCCTATCTATGAAAACGCGGAGTAAGAATGAACTGAAAACTGCAGGAGGGATTTATTTTGAAGTATTCTATAGAACTAGAAACGCAAGGATAGAATTCATGATGACAGTATACTTGTCCAATGCTCCTTTAATATCGTTGCTAAAATCTTAACTGCTTAAGGGGTCTGGAGTGGGTATATTTGAATCACGTTTTCTCAAAACCTACAAATATTTCAACTGTATAATTTACATTATAGAAGTGATTGGTCCATTTTTTTCCATCAATGCTTACAAATGTGCAATTTTAAATTTAATTTGAAAATGTACTTCTTCTTAAATTTATTATATTTAAGCTGAAAACAACTTTAACTTATTCATCTGAAGTTCACAAGTTGAAATTAATTGTTCCCAAGTTTTTTTTACTATCGTTGCCATGGAAACAGTGGCCATCTTGGATTTTAAATACGTCACGGAAACGCGCATAACTTTGTAAACGTATGATATTTTTTCAAGTGAAAGGTGTCTATTTGCTCAGAACAACATTCACTATGTCACCCTAAAGCCATTTTTTGCATTTTTTTCTTTCATTACAAGAAATTTTAATTTTTGTCAAATTAACGTCTCTTTTTGAGGCTATTTTGATGCTTTTCCGACAAAATTAAACTTTGCCTCACAATTTCTTGGATGGTAGGAAAAAAATGCAAAAAATGGCTTTAGGGTGACATAGAGAATGTTCTTCTGAGGAAATAGACACTTTTTACTTGAAAAAATATCATACGGCTACTGAGTTATGCGCGTTTCCGTGACGTGTGTTAAAATCCAAGATGGCCGCCGTTTCCATGGCAACGGTAATAAGAATTAACTATTTAAGAGTGTATTTCAACTTGTGAACTTCAGATGAATATGTTAAAGTTGTATTTCAGCTTAAATTTGATAAACTTTAGAAAAAAGTACTTAAATAGTATAGAATCCCCTTTGAACCCTGGTCATTCCACGTGCATCTGTACCGCTGACCCAGGCCAACCCGAAAGTTAAAAAACACAATATAACGCTTAAACTTACGTTGATTTTTCTTGCAATTCTGAATTGTTCCAATAACCAGCATTTACAAAATAATACTATCTATGTCGACCAAAATATTCGCCATTTACGTTGTAGTCTATGGGCGAAGCCATATTTGTTGAAAATGTGATCAAATTTACGAAATTGTGAGGAATTATTCAGCTCTGTCGAGTAAATAAGAGCAGAATGGCCGAATGGTCTCCTCCCATGTAATAGATTAACATATGCCAACACACATAAACACAGTAAAACGAGAAACGATAAATAAATGGTTCAAAAGACAGAACCCCCCCCCCCCTTGCGCCGCTAGGCAGGATTCCATGTGTGTCCCTTCAATATTAGGCTTATGGTTAAGAATTAGGGTTATGAGTCACCAAAGTCTTCAAAATAAAAAATTTTAGAGTGTTTTGACTGTACCCAACATGAGTAACTAGCTGCTTTTTCGAGTCAGGTTATGGGGGTGGGGGGGGGGGACAGATAGCCAGACAGACGGACAAACCAATATCCACTAAGGGATGCAGCTTTCAATAAAATAATGATTTCCAAATGTATTTTAGTTAATAAAAATAATTTGATATTCATACAAGGGTTCAAAATTAGTCATAGGGCACACCTTGAGTCATTGCTACAGGGTGCACACCAGTAAATAGCTGGCTTATTCTTTTACATGTTAAACAAAGGTCAAATTTTGTCAATTCCCAAATTAATGAATAGCTCTTGTTCTCACCTAATTTTCCTTAAGATTATAACGTATCCTTGCATTTTAGGTAAATTTTGATATAGGTTAACCGGCTTGATTTTGCAAAAGCCCATTTAAAAGTGGCGTCTGCTACTTCGGCAAAAATTGCACAGTATTTCTATAGTTTACGTATATGTGGAGGAATGCAAAGAAAAAAGGTCAAAAGTCAGCCAATCCATGGACTATTAGGCATTGTATATGGACCAAACATGAGTAACTAGATCTTTCCTCAGATGCTGAGGAAAGATAATAGGAAAAAATATTTAATCCAAAAACAATGACCAATCTATAGGTCTAATTAAATTTTCCCCACTTGTTGTAGGAATGTATGTAGGTTTTCAGCGCTAAATTTAAAACACTTAATAGAGGGCGACATTATTTTGCGAATTGCAATCCTACACCTTAATGCCCTGTACTGTGCCAGATGATAAGCTCTTTCAAAAGTATGACACTCAGATTTCCCACTCTGTTTGAGTCCACCATAAAATGTTTGGCCCTATTGTTTTCAACAAATCTTTATTACGTATCATTTCTACGGTGAATCGAGCATAAAATCTTTTACACATACAGGTTCTCGGAATGGCAGATTGATGGTTGCGAATCAGATGATGAATGTAGTCATATCAGCAAACATGTGTACAGATGTTCGGAAAAGGAGCCAACGGACACGTTTAAAATAAATTGCAATTTGGATGTCCCTGTGAATACTGCCTTAGAAGTCGAATGTCAGGCATCAGCTCATGGACTCAACCGTCTGACAGAGAGAAATAGGCTATATGTTGTGGAAAACTTTGAGGAATTTTCTGTTGAGCTCATATTTGCTGAGAAGTGTACAATAGAGATGTTGATGTTTTGTGCAAGTGTTGACAGGACAAGTTTGGGAAAAATCTGCCTTGATGAGAAAAAGGTATGACATAATCAAAAAAACATGTTTTGTGTCTTGAGCCTGGGGGAGGGGGGGGGGCATTCCAATGTTGGATACGCAACGATGATGTGCCTTTCAAATGACCTTTTTTTTTTAGACGATGACTCCATTTTTCCGTTTCCTGCTACCAAGTAACTTGTGTGCAAATAAAAACAGAGCTTTCGTTTTGCAGTTTCTGCTAATTTCTAAGGTTTCTGGGAAGGCTAAAAAGGGGACATTCAGTACAAACAAAGCCTCAGGAAAAAGGGGTGAATATCCAGAAAATAGGGCGTCATTTGGTACAAATATGCAAATAAAGTTCATGAAATTAGTAAGGTTTCTGTCGACATGCCTTATGTCGACATAAATGTTTAAACATAGACTGTTTTTTCATGTCGACATGTCACAATAATTTGTTGTCGACATCGACATAATGTCGACACGAAACTTGTTTGAATAAGCTTAATGAACCGTTTTAGACATAGACTTATCTTTATGATATAGTTATGTACTAGTTCTTTCTGCGTACGATATTGTGGATGCTATAAAATTGATATTTTCAACATTTTTCTGTGAACCATCGTAATAACTTTAAAAACGGTTGTAAATGAGGAGTAACTATTAAGCATTAAATTATTCATGCAATACTTTAAACTCAACCGCTAATAAACAGCCATAAATTGACAATTAAACTTAAGGTTTTATGAAATTTTACTTGCTCAGTTTTGTCGACAAATGAGATTTCATGTTGACATGTCGAGATATGCTTTATGTCGACAGAAACCTTACTTTAATTGCATATTTGAACCAAATGCTGCCCTATTTTCTGGATATTCACCCCTTTTTCCTGAGGCTTTGTTTGTACTGAATGACCCCTTTTTAGCCTTCCCAGTAATTTATCGTGAAGGCTTGCGTTTTTACCTGATATATCATGTTTGCCAATTAATCTTTAATTTCATGGTACATATTCCGTCCATAAATTTTGTATTGCTTTTTCGCACCTGCATTCCAGTAAGCAAAATAGGATGATTTAGTCAACACACTTCAACAAGGCCTAAAGGAAGTTTTACTACACTGCTGGTAACTTTCCGAAAATATTATAGATACAAGAAATTCCGTCCACTGTCCATGGCATGACATCTCGGACAAACTGCCATCAGTAAATGAGCTTAGAATACAGACACAGGCCAATTATAATGTCATGATGTGTGTGGAGTACCTCTGACCCTCTGAGGTCCGTATACGCACAAAAGATTACAATTAAGTTTGGGCAGAAACATACCTTTACTTAAGGAGCACTTCAAAACTCAACCGGCGGTTGATCGCGCAGAACCGTCGGTTCCGGCCGGCTGCTATTGACCCCTTAAATTTTCTATCTGAAGTAACTGGCAAAATTTAACGAGTAGAATTTAATATTCGATAATAGTACAAAACAAGGCACAATTTGGTGCCAAACACCAATGTGGCTTGCGCAATGAGATTGTAAGAGGTGTTCTAGTGAGGAATTCTGATGTTGCAATGGCTTTTATATTAAAACTGTTAATACAGTTGTATTTTAGCCTTTTTTTATACTTTGTGTCCTTTTGAACGCACCGCCATGAACGTGAGCCGCTGTAGTAAAAGTATGTTCAAATGAATAAAAATAATATACTATACAAGTGTTTGCAAACCGTCCCATACACGTATATACATGCATTGTAATGTATGTAGAGTTTCTCTCCTCCAGATATAGCTCGGTGGAGTAGGTAAGGGATCGAATTTTTAAGATTACGCATGTGCAATATCAGCCTTTTCCGAGAAAATGAAGCTCAATACTACACAATTTTGATGACAGCACTCAAATTTTATATTTTCTTTAATACAGGTTGTCATACTTTGAATATTCCTATTGCTACTGAGATCAATACAACTCAACTGAAGTCGGTCGGTATTAAATATTTTCAGGCTTTCTTTCAAATCCAAAATTTCCCCATTGACATCTCAGAAGTAAATACCGTAAACCGGGGTGACTTTGAACACTTTGAGTTGGTCAAATTAATCAGCCATTATCTCACTTATCCTTGATATAATTTTTTTGAATCAATGATTGAAAAAGGGATACTGTAAGCAATGTTACATCTTAGAGACACTACTGTAGGTGTTTTATATAGCCTTAGAAATGTGTTGCCAAATTTATAGCAATTTTCATAGGTGGGAAAAATCTCTATGGTTACCATGGTAACACAGATCAAGTGAAATTAAAATTAATATGGTTGTATCAATAATATAATAGTTTACAATGATTAATGAAAATAATTTTGTAAATTTCTTTCTTATTCTCTATATTGAGAAAAAACGATCCTGGGGTGACTTTGAACGCCTATATTTCCAATACAAATGCCATATAAATACATGCATTTAGCAGGGTAACCAGTACCCTTGATTGCTGCTTACAGATTTTCAAGTCTGGGGCGCTGTGTTTGCATTATCACCCATTTTTGTATTTTTGTGATCAAAACAATTATATTTCTGTGGGATAATGATATTTTCTAGTTTTTGGAATGTATTTATCTCACACTGTTCCAGGAAAAAGGTTTCCCGTTCAAAGTCACCCCATGCCGGGGTGACTTTGAACAGTACCTATAAATGTAAAAATATATATTTTATATAACAGCTAGTTCTACAAAAATGTAACATGAGAAAGACCATGCCCCAAGAGGTATTTTGAAAGCAAAATATCAGAATTTTTCTATGTTGAAAATAAACAAATTGGCAAAAACTGAAAACAGCGTTCAAAGTCACCCCGGTTTACGGTACTATATAGCTCGCGCCTTCCACGCGAGCAATAACTTATGTTTAGAGGAAAGTAACTTTTCTGGTACAACTAAATTCCCCTTAAACCAGATCTAACTTTAGACCTGGTCTAACTTTTTTGAGGGTCTGGTACTTTTTGTACAATTTAGCCCCTTTAGCTGCCGTCATTGAAATAAATGAAAGATAAAAGTAATTCTTTCCCAATATTTTTCAAGTGAAACGCCTCCAGGTATTTTTTTTTGTCTTTTCTCTTTCTTTTTCTAATGCAGAGTCAATGTGGTATATACATGTATCACTGAAAGTTGGTGAGATACATTTCATTTGCCAATGATTTTTAAAACAATTGCGATCGTAAGTTTAAGCCTATTTTTTTTTCATGAAACTTGCATCTTACAATAAATTCAATGTATACAAATCTGTCCACTGAAATGACTGAAATGCCCACTTTGTTGCCTGCATGGTAAAAAATAGTTAAATGAATCATATTCTACATGTTTTCAGTGCCTTGACTTGCTTGTACATGTATAGTTGTCCGAAAAAAAAAAACCAGATTAAGAAATGTCACTTCCATTTATGTCATTTTTTATGGCAGTTTTGGTCAAGATGGATATTTTTCCCCAACCGGGCCAAGTTACCCCGAATTTCAAGTCATTAAAATAATATTTAACAAGGATTATTACATCATAGACACAGCGATTAATTGTTGTTCCATTTTATTTTTACCCCCGAACGACCTTTGCGTGTCCCGGACCGAATGTAAACTTTCCCCGACCCCGAGTAAAATTTTGACCCGGTCGACCCCGGTAATAGTTTTCCCGGACCGCACCGAACCTGAAAATAGCTCAAAAAAATTCCCCACCCGGTTTCAGTCTGGTCCGGTCCAGTCCGGGAAAATTCAGGGTTTCCCCGCAGGGCCTTTATTTGTACTTATAGTGTATTTGTATATGGTCCATGAAATCAGCCATTTTTATAGCAATGGAAGATCAAATATTAAAAGAAACATCAAATTATTCATATTGAATAAAATAGTTACCTATAATACTAGTATGAATCTTTGATGATTACAGATCGTTTAATATAAAAAACGAAGGTTTTTTAACATTTTTTAATTTTGCGGAAATACTTTAGATCGGTAGTGTATATTCATCTCCGTTACAGAATAAAGCTGATGATGAGCCACAACATCTTTGATAAAATGTCTTTTTCATAGCTCAGAAATTTGCATCTTTTGTATAGGTATTTCAGGCAGTAATAAAGTGGTTACACCATTCCTGGGATGACCGCAAGCAGTATGCCCTGGACTTGTTGAAGAAAATACACCTTGGTCTGGTAGATGTTTCAGCCCTGAGAGAGACGTTGTGTGATGACAAGATGAAGTCCATCGGAGAATGTGTGGAGCTGATAGAGGGCATCCTTAAGTTGCTTGACACCAAAGCAACAGCAGCCATTCCACTTTATGTCAGCCATCCAGAGGCATTTGCCACTAGAAACACTATCAGAGTAAGAGACAATGTTTTATCAACACCTCATGAATTACGGAGTCATTCAAAATTGTCACCCTTTTCAATTACAAATAGTTTAAACAATGTATATATTAACTTTACCATATCTCCCCCCCCCCCCCCCCCCCCACACACACACACAAGTTGTGTACACCAAAAATGGCATTTTTGCCCGCGGTGATGCGGGCCTTATTATCTGGAAGTAAACTGCCCTGGAAGCCCGGGGAGCCGCTCGAAGAAGAAAGTGGTATGCATGCTCGTCAGAGCACCTCAAAATCGGACCCTACATGTCGAAATTGTGTACAGGAAATTCCAACCCTTAATGTCGTAAAATATTCAAAATATTACTCCTAAATGTCGCGATGTCATAATACACTAAAATTGACCCCTAAATGTCGTAATGGACATTTGATCCATTAATGGCTTAAAACACTGAAATGGACCCTTTACTGCGTAACAATGTACTGTTTTCTGCCATAAAACACACAAATAATACATTGGAAGCCTTTTCTGTAGTTATTTCTTGGAATTTGAGAATAGCTGGCAAAAAAGTAACCATAAAGTAGTAAGATATTGTAAAAAGATGACCCTTAATGTTGAAAGTTACCCTGAAAAGGCACCCCTTTTTTAGAGACGTCAATGATGCCAATGGGGAAAAAATCCGACCCGTTTTTGACGTTTTTCAGTTGAGCATGCGTACAACTTTTTTTTTGAGCGGCCCCCCCGGGACCTGGAAGTTTCTCCCGTCTTTTCCCTAGACTACCTAATTTGCCCAATATTCTACTAGCAACCTCGTGAAGCTCGCCCTTGGAATGCTCATGGCTCATTCTTCGATAAAGTGTTCATATTTGGTCTCAGAAATTTAAAAACTACTAATGATTTACGAAAAAACATACTCTTATGGTTTCTGAATAAGAATCAGTGCATGGGAGATTTTAAAAAATACTTGATTTTTGTTAACCATTGTATTGTAAATATAACGTATCTGTTTGATTCTGTTCTAAATTGAACGTTAATGGGCAATACTGCATACTTACCAACTAAATTTTTACACTCGATTAGTAAGCTTTTACAGTAGATAAATATGGTATAGCTTTCCTTTTTATAATGCATTTCATTTTCACGAGGGGTAATGAAATGTACATAAAGTATTTGTTTGCTGCACTAGCGTAACATATGGCTTTTTTGACATTAATATGCTTGCAAATTTTTACTTTAAAAACAAATTTTTGTTTTCCAAATTATATAACACCAAAGTCAGTCTGATTAAACACATTTGTGATGGCTCACCCCGAAAGGGGGGCACTTTGCAGATGATATCAATTTTTGGTTTTATCATTTCATCTGTTACAGCATTTTCTAAGCTTTAAAATGACATCTTACTTGTTGAAATCGATCAAGGTGATCAAATTTTACAACAGAAAATCTGCTGAAAATTCTTATTATTTTCTTTATTTTTTGCTGCCTATTTTCATTGGTTTCTCAAAAAGTGTTCTGTCGCAAAGTCCCCCTTTTCGGGTTGAGTAACATCCATCTACCTATTAAATTTGACATTCTTTAAAATGCTATCAGCATACTTAAATTATTTTGTTATTGCTGTTTTGTTCCGTCAAATAATGGCATGCCCAACTTTGGTAACATAGCTCACACGATTTTGGTGGAAAGTAAATTTTGTTTTTGAATTGTGGAAAGAAATATTGCTCAGATACAAGATGCTGATCGTTAATCTGTTTAAAAATTATAATACGCTTGAAAAAGTATTATATACTGAAAGAAAATGAATAAGTCCAAAGGTAACACTTTTGTGATGGAAACACATTTTTAGGGGGCTGGCATTTTCTTCGGAAGGGGGTGGGTCCCAAATATACTGGGGGGG
>JXSR01S041018.1:1079-11229 GCA_000969725.1 Ophiothrix spiculata | reverse complement strand
TTATGGATTTCAAAATAAGTGACATTTTCTTTAGTTTTTTAATAAATGCGACAGTCCCCTCTCCGGGGATAAACAGATTCTTTATCAGGACAATATTAGTATAATTGTCATGCAATTCAATCGTATCTCTAGCACCACGTTGGGTTAAATGAACAATTTACTGGGTCGGAAGTCTGCCTATTAGAGCAAACTATGTTTCATGTTACCCCTGTAACACTTCGTCAGGTTTTGACCCGCTGGATTCATGTGAAGGACAAGCAACCGAGGAGAAAAAATCCTACGGAATTGTATGTGGTGAACTTGATTGCTCAACTTCGTACGTTGGAGAGACTAAACAATCTCTTAATGCTAGGGTCAATCAACACCGTAGACCTAGCTCTAACGAAGCTCAAAACTCTGCGGTGTATTTACATATCAAAGACACTAGACACCCTGTTAATTTTCAAGACTCAATCATCTTGGACAGGGAGGAACAGTGGCAGCGGAGAGGAATTAAAAAGGCAATTTGGGAGCGTGTGGAAAATCCATCTTTGAACAAAAAAGGGAGGACTGCGACACAACCTATCGCATGCATGGGACGAGGCCATCAAAACCATCTGGAGTTGTCGGTCACGTGACCAATCCAGCAGATCAAAACCTGACGAAGTGTTACAGGGGTAACACGAAACATAGTTTGCTTTAAACAAGCAAGTCCAGTAATCTGATTTAATCTTCACTCAAATTTAAAAGACACTCATATATCTATAATGAGTTTGTGACCTGCAGTAAAAGAAAACAAGCTACACAGTTTTTATCTATAACTTCTGTGATTCAATTTGTTTGATGAAAATGTGGAAAGTTTCAAGTAAATAAATGCTTTCTCTCGTATGTTACAAAAATTTTAAAACCTGGTTAGGCGACGAAAAAACCCAACCTGTTCTACAGGGAAAACAAACCCTATATTTGCTTTTTGGAAGATTTTTTTTAAAAGTTTTTGCAAAATCTTGTAAAATCAGCTGTTATTTGGCCAAAACTGTTTAATATCAGCTAATTTTTTTTCGAAAATTTCTTCGTGAAAAATTGTCATTTTCTCTCCCATTTTTTTTTTTCTCCCAACAGACCGACACTACTTGAAAGGTCCGTCCGCCCGTAAAACAGGGTGTTTTTATTTGTTGCCATAGAGGTTTATAAATTTAAAATTAAACATTAAAAATCAAAGATAAAAATATCATGAGGTCACAAACTCCCACCTCCAACTCCTCCCTGTAAGGCTTGAAATTAGTAGCCCTATTTTGATGTTGTATGAAGAAGTAACCAATATCAAGTGACACTTAATTTGTCATAAAATACTTACCACTTTGACCCAATGATAGTGGCACTTTATCCAAGAATCTCTGCGTCCATTGATTTTCTTGTGGTCCACCAATGACAATCAAGTTATGAGATTTGGCCATGTCATCTGTCACGTTATCATCTTCAACTATTGGAGCAATTGTGTCAGATGTCAAGTAGAATAGGTTGGCAATGTACACAGCCATATTAAGTAGGGCTTGACTTGTGCCTTTATCTTGAGTACCTGTTGAGTGATAATATAATGCAAACAATGTCAACAGCTTTTGACAAACTAAATTGATTGCAAACCTGGTGGGTGGGGGAGGGTCCCCACCCGCCTAAAAATGTAGGTAGGTATGTGCTGCACAGTTTTCTGACAGAGGGTCTTATGTTTTTTTCAAACTGTGGTCTTATGAATTGATTTTTACTATACTCTATAAACCTTGAAGTATGCAACAAGAAATCAGACTCTGTTACAAGATCCATAGCATATCCCTTGTATTCTTCAACATGCGGTTAAATATCAGTGTGAAAGTATTTCCTTTGATGTTTTATGATAAGTAATGCATAAGGTCAAAGTTTGTTTTAAATTAATTGGTGAAATAACTTGCCAGATTGTTGACGGCATGTGTTGACATTATTACCAAGTGTTTGTTTGGAATGATTTGTGTGACTATATAAGGTAAATATTGGTCAAAAAGTTCACAAACGTTGTCTATTTTGTATTCTTTACATAAAACTGTGATGATTTCATGATTATTTTATTTATAAGTGTCATAAGCTTCCTGTCTTATGGTTTATTCAGAGTCTGTCGATATGCAATGTAAGACATACATCGACCCAGTCTTTAAAATGCGCTATTCCTTGTGTATAGCGCGTGTAAAGACTGCGCGTCAGTGGCCATTGATCGATGCATATCGACACGACTCTGAATAAACCATAAGGGTGACAAATTCTTCTTCATATGCATCTGATACATTCAATTGTTATTCTATGAGCAATAACTGTTACAATATTTTGTCGACACTTTTTCGCCGTCGGGTTTTGGGATTATCCGATTGTCGACAAAGAAAACGGTATGTGACAATAGCCCTAATCACCAGACAATTAACTAAAGGGTTGAATACAAAAACATGGGTCATTAGCCTTTTGACAAATAAATGGCATATTGCTTATTACATTTACCATGGAAATGACCCATTTCCCCCCCCCCCCCAATATATTTCAAGAGAACTTGAGTGTTTGCTTTAATATGCTTGTATTAAACTTGTCAATCTTACAACTCTTGTCACATTTTTAATTTGCTGATCATCACTGTAAATACAAATTTTACTGCCACTACAATATATTTTTAATAAACCTTGAATGAAATGAAAAAGATATATCCACTTTGTTTCACAGTAATATAGTATTATGTCTTTCTCACAACATACAATTATGCTCACCATGTTTCAAAGTAGGTTGCCAAATTAAAATGGCTGTGATTAGGTTATTTAAGGACAACTTGTTTGATGATGTGGTGTTCAAATCAATTCCCTTTTATCAAGGGTATGGGTCCCATGTGTGAAATACTGACTTTTTGTTAAAGGGAGATAGAGATAAAACAAGCTTTTTCTGTTTATTGCTGATTAAATCTTATTTCTAGAACCAAGTGACCAATTATGGTAAGGCCTATCATGTCACATATGAATTGACTTACCAACAACAATTATAAAGCGGTACTCAGCGACTCTCCTGGCTGGTCCCATGTTGCCAGGGAGGCGTACTGGATGTTCATCTCCCTCGGTGGTCTCTGTCACACACACATGCCATCTTCCTGCAAAGAAAATACACATTTTGCTGTAGTTTGAATTTTATAAAATAACTCCTCCCAAAAATAAAAAGATTCTATCAGAGAAAATATTTTTAAAAATACCTTTCAATTTGCACCATTTGTTTTTGTCGTGTTTGGCACCTATGAGAATTACAACATGTAAATCACAACTGTGTGTGCATTGCATTTTGTGTATAAGGTACAAATCGTACATTCAGATACAATGCCAGCATTTTGTTAAAAGAAATTGGGTCATTTAGCCAAAATATTTCTGTAAAAACATTATTTGTTGATTAAAATGGTCATGTATTTAAAGGTGTAGGTTCCGATCACATTCTCACCCCCTGGGCTCAACCGGAAGTAGTATATTTTCGGATGCCAAATGAAAGCCCATATTTTTCTGATTCTAAATCTAAAATTTCACCTCCAAATTCTTTATACTTTTGGAGATATAGCATAAAATGTAAAATAATTGGTATATCTATTTTCAATTTCTTTTGTGTTTTCATAACAGCCTCATCCCCAGGGTTGCATACTTTCTTTTGCCTCTCAAGAGAAAACAAGAAGCAAGCTGAAGCTAAAATTCCACAATATGCATTTCAGAGATCAAGGTCAATCAGTTAAAACTAAAATACACACATGCTAAGGTGGGAACCTATACCTTTAAATTTGTGTCAACTTTAAATGAGAATCTCGCTAAAAGAGGTAAACGAGCAGTACTTGTTCAGAAACAATACTTTACTGCAACGCATAAGTGGACTAGAATTACATAAAGGGCGACCCTACTTGAGATCAAATTCTGATCGTAAATTTTCACATCTCTCATCCATAAAATCTTCACTTGCGCCACAACACGTAATATGCCATGAACTCATTCCATGACTTAATGCAGAGTCAAATCCCATAATCAAGTTTCAAAGATCTTTTGTAAACCTAGCTGATGAGAATCGTCTACAAATCTCCTTGCAGTCGCAGCATCCTCTTCTCATGTTTAAAGAGCAAGATGTGGTTTTCAATCCATGCTATGAATAGTTCATGATGCAAGCAGTGTATGATTTCATGCAAGACTTGGCATCATTTAGGAACAAATACTTGCAATACTATCTAATATGATGTATGTGTGCACTTATGTGGATGATTACAGTAGGCTACAAAAATGCTACAGATTAAGAACCAAGTGGTTCAAAGCAATAGAAAAGTATATATGTGACCATCCATTACAAACCTCCAGGCTCCAGTAAAGTCAGCATTTTCATTTTGAGCTACAGTACAAAATACACATAAAACACACATTTTGACAATTTTTCTCAGATTAGAAATGTTCAGGTCTTACTTAAACTCTATGCAAAATATCATTAAACTCAAAATTATTTGAACACTTACATTTTTTAGATGCAGTTGAAAGGGAAATGAGCATAAAATAAAAACTTAAATACAAGTTTTCTCAGTTTAAGTATTCTGTCGGACGCAGTTATTGAATTTGGCGTACTCATTCATTGAAACTACTGTTCGATATCTATGGAGTGAACCAATATTTCCAATCAGTGGAACCACACAGGACATGATCATTTGTTTGGAACCAGATCGCATGTGTTTGGCTAATTATCATAAATGTGACGTCACTACTTCCCTGGCGTATAAAGAAAGAATAAATAAAATAAATAATAATATGTCATGCTTTGAAGAATTATAAATCCATTTCTAGGTGTCATATGAACTTGAAAAAAGTATCATCTTAAAGCTAAAAAAAATTGGTTCAAAAAATACATACATACATACATACACAAAATTTTTATATGGCGCCATTCTATCAAGATCACGGCACCCTCTAGATGGTAAAAGAAACATAAAATAGACAAATCAAGCAAGAAATCAGTAATTGTACAGTGAAGTTTTCAGAGATTTTTTGAAAACAGGCAGTGAATTTGATGATCTAATAGCAGCAGGGTGAGAATTCCACAATTTTGGTGCGGCTCTGGAAAAGCATTTGTCAGTGGCAAATTTGAATGATTTGGAACTAATGTATGGCACAGTCAGATGGGTGGTGTCAAGAGCTGATCTGAGTCCTGTTCTATCAAAAAAAAAACCTCTTCTTGAAATACATAGATAATAAAGGAACTATTGGCGAGGCCGGGAACATGATACATGGTAAGTTAATGAAAAAATAATAATCCTTCAAATATATGGTATCATAAATTTGCAACTCAGACAAAAGAATTTGCCGACATTGGTCACTAGAAAAAAAAAAGAAACTCTTAATTGACTAGCTTTCAGTCACTGAATCAGCCTTTATCAGGTACCGTAGACACTGCTTAGGTTGGATTCTCTCTATAGGATACAATGCAGGATAAGAATACAAAAACCACAATCCCAAATTCTGTTGAAAAGCTCTGCAAATAATCTTAATCCATTCAATACTGGAGTCCACTTTTTGTCAGCTCATGTTAATCTATTACAAAAGATGAATTCTGCCATTTGCAGATTAAAATCATCATGCATGTCCTCAACTTTGTGTAAAATTTTATTTGAAAGTCCCACTTAATTAAAAAGGGGTGAAAACTAAGAGAAGTACTTGTTCAGAAATATTTACTGCAACACATAAGTGGACTTAAATTACATAAATCCTACTTGAGAACAAATTCTCAATGTAAATGTTCACATCTCTCATCCGTCCAATCTTCACTGACAGCATCCGACGTCATATGCCATGAACTCATTTCATGGCTAAATGCAGAGTCATATCCCATAATCAAGTTTCAAAGATCTTTTGTAAACCTAGCTGATGAGCATCATCTACAAATCTCCTTGCAGTCGCAGCATCCTCTTCTCATGTTTAAAGAACAAGATGTGGTCTTCAATCCACGCTATGAATAGTTCATGATGCAAGCAGTGTATGATTTCATGCAAGACTTGGCATCATTTAGGAACAAATACTGGCAATACTATTCAATATGATGTATGTGTGCACTTAAGTGGATGATTACAGTAGGCTACAAAATGCTTCAGATTAAGAACCACATGGTTCAAAGCAATAGAAATATATCTATGTGACCATCCATTACAAACCTCCAGTAAAGTCAGTATTTTTCATTTTGAGCTACAGTACAAAATACACATAAAAGTCGCATTTTGACAATTATTTTCAGATTAGAAATGTTCAGGTCTTTCTTAAGCTCTATGAAAAATATCAGTTTTCAATTAAACTTAAAAATATTTGAACACTAACATTTTCTAGATGCAGTTGAATTGGAAATGAGAATAAAACAAAAACTTAAATACAAGTTTTCTCAGACACTTTTATGCACAATATATCAAAGAAAGGGGTTGATAAAAAAATTATAGCTGCAAAGATCAATTTTGTAGACTTTGTCATTCACCTCCAATGCAATATTTCACGTCAGGGAGTAAGTAACACGGAACAGCCTCAATGGACCAATCAGAAGACAGGATTCTAATCTTTGACATCAGTGTGTCCAACTGAATTAAGATATGTCATGCTTTGAAGAATTATAACTCCACTTCTAGGTGTCATATGAACTTGAAATAAGTATCATCATAAAGCTGAAGATATGTTCTTTTTGAATATGCAATTAATCAAATTTGACCAAGGGCCAACTTTACTGGAGGTTTGTGGTGGAAGGTCACATATTTTTTTCACACTTGTTTGTTTAAAAATATCACATATTCTATCAAGAAAACCACTTCTTGAAATGCACAGATATAAAGGAACTATTAGCGAGGTCAGGAACATGATACATGGTAAGTTAATGAAATTCAGACAAATGAATTTGCCGTCATTGGTCACTAGAAAAAAAAAAGAAACTCGTTATTGACTAGCTTTCAGTCATTGAATCAGCCTTTATCAGGTACCGGAGACACTGCTTAGTTTGGATTCTCTCTATAGGATACAATGCAGGATTAGAATACAAAAACCATATTTCCAAATTCTGTTGAAACATTCTACAAATAATCTTAATCCATTCAATACTGGAGTCCACTTTTTGTCAGCTCATGTTAGAGTATTACCAAAGATGAATTCTGCCATCTGCTGATTAAAAACCATGTCCTCAACTTTGTGTAAAATTTTATTTGAGAGTCCCACTTAATTAAAAAGGGGTGAAAACTAAGAGAATTCTTGTTCAGAAATAATTTACTGCAACACATAAGTGGACTTAAATTACATAAATCCTACTTGAGAACAAATTCTCAATGTAAATGTTCACATCTCTCATCCGTTCAATCTTCACTGACAGCGTCCGACGTCATATGCCATGAACTCTTTTCATGACTAAATGCAGAGTCATATCCCATAATCAAGTTTCATAGATCTTTTGTAAACCTAGCTGATGAGAATCGTCTACAAATCTCCTTGCAGCCGCAGCATCCTCTTCTCATGTTTAAAGAACAAGATGTGGTCTTCAATCCACGCTATGAATAGTTCATGATGCAAGCAGTGTATGATTTCATGCAAGACTTGGCATCATTTAGGAACAAATACTTGCAATACTATCTAATATGATGTTATCAGGCATGAGAATGATTTCTCATGAAAATATCTGAATTTGGTAAATAAACCACCAAAATGGTTAAATCAAGCACCAAATATCTGAATTTGGATGATAAAAATATCTAAAATATCTGAAATCAGATAATTATCTGGAAATTCTCATGCCTGTGTTATGAGTGCGTTTATGGTAAGAGTAGGCTAATATCAGGTGGCCCAGGGAAAAACAACCTTACAATCTTTATGTGTAATTTTCTTAGGTTTAACAGATAGTCAGAAAGTTGTAAAAGGTTACATTTTATAGTTCATAAAATAAACTGTCAGATACAGCTTTTTATTTCAATTGGTGATCTCTAACAAAAGTTATGTTTTTTCAGATATATGGATGCATGTTTCCTAGGTCCAATTTATTGATTTTTTTTGAGTCATAAAGCATGAGTCTTGGGTCACCTTGAACATTTCTAACATCTGCAATATTGTTCCATCAAATGTCACACATAACAGCAAAAGGTACATGTTGGGTCCAAAAATCAAAACTGAGTTTTTGGTATGACTGGAAAGTTTGTTTAATCAACTTTAAAATGATATTAAATTTAAAGGCATCGTACATTTCGGTTACCGAGCTATGACAAAACTAAGAATGACAGCCTTGAAAAATGTTAAAAACACACTGCTGAGAAAAATGCATTTGAAAATCATGACAATTTAAAGATATTGTTGGTTTTCAAACGAACCATTTCAAAACTCCATGGCAACCAGCACTTTAACTTGTCCGATTGACACCAGATTGGGAACATATGTTCTTGAGACAGTAACATAGACGGCGTTACCAAATTTGCCAGGGAAAATTATCAGAATGCGCTGATATTTGACGTGCAAATTGGTCATTTCTAGTATTCAAGTGATGGTCTCATGGACATTTTCAACAAAAACTGGATCTGACTAGATCACAAACAAATTATTTTTTTCACATTTACAGTTTATTTTTACAGAAAACAAGTACATCTATTGATAATATATGCTTTATTAGAACCTCATTGTTTACAATATTTGAAAATCGACCTTCAACCATTCACTTATTTTCAACTTCAGACTGCCGTAGCTCAGAATCGGGCTTGCCAACAAGTTGTACCTTTTGATGTAACGTGTCACAAATGTCTTCATTTTCAGCAAAGAAAAAAGAAATTATGCACATAATGAATTTGTAAACACTGTTACAGTCAGCGGGCTGATACAGGACAATATTCAATAGCACTTCATTCAATGGGAACTTCCAAACTTGTGAAATCCAACCAGACGAATTTGTATCCAAATATTTGACAAAGCAGAACTTCTGTTCTAAGAACAAATTGAAATGAAACAAACTTTATGTTTAAGTATGTTTTATGGACTAAATGACACTTTTACCTATTTTTTGACTATCCAGTAAAGCAAAGAACTTTACACACAAAGATTTTAAGGTTTCATTTTGAGACACACAGTAGCTCGCTACAATGTTCTACAGATGAGAATCACATGGTTCCAAATAATGGAAAAGTATACTGAATATGTCCCATTTTGTTTGATCCATCAAGAATACTTCTCTTTGAAATGCAATGACCTATAGCAGTACTGATCTTAAGGAATTACTGATAAGGTAAGGAACATGACAGATGGTAAGTTAATGAAAAAATAATAATCCTAAAAATATGTGTCATTGGACTATTACAAATCAGAAGAGTGAATTTGCGAACATTGGTTATTAGAATCAAATAAACTCTTCAATGTCAATCTATTAACCACTAAATCAACCGTAATAAGATTCTTGGAAAATCATAAACATAATAGAAACCATTAAGTTGGGTGTGGACTTCAAGAGATGAAAAGAAATAATGAGACTTCGTTTTAGAAATCTTTGGTATAATATTCTGAGTATCCTTGACAGTAATAACAAAAAAACAAAAACAAATATATACTGACTTGAAGATTTCTGGTTAACATTATGGTAGTAAAGTCACTAAAATTTCACTTTGCAGTGCAGACCTGAAATAAAATAGCAGAATTTGAGAATTGAAAGATATTTTCATGGAAATGTGAACTATTATGAGGGTTGTTCAATAAGTTAGTGGCCTGAGGTAGAAGGAGTAAAGCTATACAGTTTTTGTTACAGCATTATGTAGTCAACTTAGTTGGTGATTAAATGGGAAATTTCACGTCAATATCTGCTTTCGTTTTTACTTCACAGAAATTTAAAACTTGTCAAAGGTTTCAGAGTGTTGATTTTTTCACCTTGAAAACTGAAGAATCTACAAAGATAATATAAAAATATATACCGAAGATCTCTGGTTAAAACTATGAACCTGAAGTGACTAAAATAAATAAAACTTTTTATGTGTTTTCCTATACCACTAAATGCTGATTTTTCAAATATATGCTCCCTTAAGAATGTTTAAATTTTTGGCTAGTCAATTCTAATTTTCGAGTGGATATCAAATCCAAAAAAATACGGGGACTGTTTTAAAAAGATAGCTGGAGATGTTATT
>JXSR01S041017.1:5294-21531 GCA_000969725.1 Ophiothrix spiculata | reverse complement strand
CCAAATAATTGTTTGATTGTTCTCGTCTGACTGCCCTCATTTTGAAAATCTTGAAAACAGATTTTACTGAACAAAAAATACTGACCCTAATTTTCTAATTTCCTGGAAAACTTTTTAAATGAGTATTTTGAACAGTTACTTGGCTTTTCTACCTCATTTTAAAATATTGTGTAAGTGTTGAAAATCTTAAATCATCCATATTCAATCCATATTTGGGCTTTTGTTTTACATCTGTACAGGTTTATGACTTGAGCAAAAATAGAAAAACTGAAAAGGAAAAACGTTTTTACAACAGACCGACCCTTCCTCTAGAATTGCTACCGTAAATATGGGGCCGTATGCATAAAAAGTAGTAAATACTATTTACTTGAAATTTCAAGTATTTACTACCATATGTATGCATAAAGTGTAGTAAAAACTATTTACTCTACCTTTTACTCATAGTATTTACTCATGCACCTTTTACTCGAAAAGTAGTAAATACTTCCATTGGTATGCATAAAAACAAGTATTTACTAGAGTTTACCTAGTAAATACTTACAAATTTCAAGGTACCTAAAGAGCTACCTTGAGAGTTTACTAGTATTATTTTAACGTAATAAAACAAATTTATGCAGCTTCCAAACAGAGAGCAGAAGGTGTACCAGATAAGAAGGGTTCCTTAAAATACAATTTATCATGATCGGTGTAAACTTTATGAGGAAACGTGCCCAAGATGGCAGAATACATGTCAACTGATCCTATTTTGTCAACACTCTCTTCTGTTGAATGAGAGTTAGGTGTGGTCATTTATCGAAGGAGGCATCGTCATAAAAATGAGAATCACAGGGCAGATTGCTGTAAGGTCACATACTTATTTTTTATTTACTTGAGAAATGGGAGAATTGATCAGTAATCATGGTAACAAAGGATTTTTCAAGAATAAAAAACTTTTTCTTTATTGATTTTACCTCCATTTCCTCTTTATGTCATAAAATTAGTGCGTTTCTGGATGAAAATGAACTACTATCAATTTGATATGTTGGCAGTAAACAATTTGGCCTTCACAGAGAATAATCCGTAGTGATAACAGTTTATGTGTAAACTGTCGCTGGCATGTCCATGCGAAATCTGTGTAACATAACATGACAGGTTGCAGGAGACAGGTCCATAGTTCACATCTTTGTGATGGTGGTTTTTGGCGCGGCAAACAAAAGAAATCAATACCAATACAGTTGTAATGCAATTCTGAAGGCTATTTGTGGGGATGATTGTTTTACAAATAGACTGACACTGATGATCCACTTAATAAGTAAATACTACCAAAGTGTAGTATTTACTTTGCAGTAAAAGTAAAAGATTATGCATATCAAATCAGGTAAATACTATTACTATTACTTTTACTTTTACTCCTTACTTGAAGTATTTACTTATTTTTTATGCATACGGCCCATTGTCTGTACAGACCTCATTGCTGAGTGAAAAAAATACCCTTAAATCAGTCTAGTTTTACAAGACATGGTCCAGTAATGAATAAAGTATATTGCAAATTGCCTTGATAATTAAGGGAGGGTAGGGGTGGGACTGTTCAGCTTTCTTTATTGGCACCGCTGACCCGGCCAACCCGAAAGTTGAAAAATACAATCTAATCCCCTAAACTTTCTTTAATTTTGATTTCCCTTGCTTTACTTTTTCATTTAAATTGTTCCAATAAACAGCATTCACAAAAGATACTATTTATGTCGACCAACATATTCAACATTTACGTTGTAGTCTATGGGCGAAGCCACATTTGTTGAAAATTGTGATCAAATTTACTAAAACATGAAGAATTATTCACCTCTGTTGAGTAAATAAGAGCAAAATAATCCATTAATCAAGGGTTCAAAGTTTCATTGATGTCTTCCGATATAAATAAGACCATTGAAAATTGTAATCAATCATGCCTGTTGACAGACACATCAAATTTCTGATATGTGACCAAAAAGCTGGTAAACCGGCTCATCGGTACATTGGAACCCATTGGAAATAAGTTTGCTTGAATAGCCAAACTTTATGGGTTATCCTGACATCTCGACATTTAGGTGTTTGTTGTATTATTGTATGTTCTTTTGATTGCTATGTTTGCATTGTAAGTCGTTTTTTTGTCAAATAAACATGAAATGAAATGAAATACATGTACACGTGAGCTGGTATACCGGCTCGTCGGGTTCAAAGGGTTAAATATATACTTAAAATGGATATCAATGTTCTGTGATTCACAATACTTGAAAAAAAATGCTGAATTGATAGTTGATATATGGGGATAGAACTGGGATGGAACATTAGCAGCATTCATTCATCTTTCGCTTCTTTTGATAAACTTACCAGATAAATAACAGCAAAGATGTAGTAATAGCCATTTTGCGATCAGCAAATAGATCTTTTAATTCTCCTCTTTGCTCCTGTTGATAGAATAAAACAATTCCCCATCAAGAAACGAAATACTGATGCTGATGAATTATATGTAACATTTCTTGTAATTTAATTCAACCAGAATCTTAGCCAAATGTTCTAAACCTTTAAGATGGTGGAGAATTTCTTAATTTTTTTTTAAAGGTGGTAGTAGGTTTTTTTGTCCATGCTATCAAGTGCCAACTTACTTATTGTTTGCATACACAATGCCTCATTTATTCAACATCGGTTCAAAGGAGCAGGTATAATACTCTATACTATCGAGTGTCCAAACAGTTTTGCAAATTGTACTTCCAACTTAAAGATCTCCCATTTAGATAGAGGCTCCATCTTTGAAGAACTGAACTGACCCTTATATGAGTGAAACTTTGGGTCAATTTAAGGACAAATTGAATCAAAAATTTCTTGACATTTGCTTAAAGGGCATGGTCTGATTGCCTCAAGTTTTCCAAAACTTTTTGAGATTTTGGTACCAAACTGTTGCCGTACCACCTTCTAGGTCAGTGTGGTCCGCCCTTCAATCCCACTCATTGGATAATGTAAAGAATAACCCCACCTCCCAAGTGTTTAAAAACTGTCTTAGTTCGAATAAGTCATACAAAAAATTCCTGTTTCCTTGGATTTGAACCCTGACCTCTTGCCCACATATATCCAAGACATTCGGACTTATACTCTATCAATCTTGAAGTATGCAACAAGCAGCCTATTAACGCACATAAACCAATACGACCATACACAGAAATAAATTAGTCCGTACTTGTCGAATCATAACAACTTACCCAATCAAGTTGAATATTCAAATGAACTTATATTTAAGATTTGTCCATGTAGTAGCAACAAAATTAATCAAAAACTATACCAAAATCATGAAATATTCATTTATCAAATGTATTAATATGCAGTGATCTGGTCTTAATCAATCCTAATCAATCATTGATAGTCTCTTACACAATACAAAACCACCAGTTCACAATGTTGTAGAATACACTGGATATGCTATGGATCTTGTAACAGAGTCTGCTTGCTTGTTGCATACTTCCAGGTTTATAGAGTATAGGCCAATTTCTGCAAATGCTTGTTTGATTTTGCTGGATAGAGGTGGGTAGGGTTATTGTAAGCATGTTCGCTACAAGTGTATAGACCATCATAACCCTACCACCCAAGCGTCTAAATACTAAGTTTGAATACGTCATACAAAAATTTCCCTTTTCTCCTCCTAACATCCTGCAAGCCACATGAGTATGGCCTAAGCTTCCTCCCGCAACACTTGTATGTCCATCATATACCTTCCATCTCTGACGTATTCAGACTAAGACTGATTTCTTGATATTCACTCGTTAGATAGAGGCGGATTAGGGTTAACTTACCAAGCTGCTAGTTCCAACGTTCAGATCTCCCTTTGGTAAAGAGGCCCTGTTAGCTTTGGCAACTTGCTCCAATATTTCTAAAGCTGCTTTCTTATTGCCACAGGCAACATGGTAGTAGGCACTTTCTGGTAGGAACTGAAGCAGAAAAAGCAAGCCACACACAACGTAAATCAACTAAAAGGGGTCTTACATGTCTACAATGCAAGTACCGTAAAAGGACCTTCCATGATGTTTATAGTGCGAATCACCTTAAAGTTAGCTTTGGCAACTTGTTCCTATATTTCTAAAGCTGCTTTAAAAAAAAGAATTGGAGCCCGCCACATTTTGTTGTCGCTTATAGAGCAGAATAATTGTACCTCCTGATTTGTTTAGATATTGGCCTAAAAACTAGGCGGATCATGTTAAAGGGGCAATTCATGATCCACTTTTCATGCTCAAAGTCATCTGTATGAAGATTTAGGTTTTTAGCTAATAAGAATCCTTGACCGGTATGTGTTACAATCCCTAAAACCGTTATTTCAAAAGTGCTTGCATTTTTGAGAAAAGTGAGGATATGTGTCATTTTCTACTAAAATTGTTGACGGGGCCCGACAGTAATTACAACACAGTAGTCTTTGGAAAGAATTTTAAAATGCTGAAAAGCATGCAGCTTGAAAATGAATGGTCGGAAACGAGTGAAATTTTTAGAATTCATTTATGTTGTACTCTTCTTAAAGCTAGAAAATAGGTGAGGTTTTTGTCAAACCAAAATCATGAATTGCACCTTAATCCTCACTTAAATCATGGACAGCATGTGCATTTGTATTCACATGCACACTGTGTCTGTGTTTAGCAGCATCTATTTCAAGGTACTCTGATCTAGGTAAGCCAATTTTCCAGCTAATAATACGTTTTGATGAGTCTGAAGTGTGGCATGCACAGCTATTAAATGCTAGAAGTAGAGCAACTTGCCCTCCAAGAGTGACAATCCAATACAGCTGCCATCCCATGGAGTTAACACATGGTCGAATCAAGCACTGATTCCCAAGTATAATTTCCTTGGTTTGAGACCATTGGTTGTCACAACACCACCATGTTGCAAATGCCAATATCCAGTAATTGATTACTTTCAACAAATTGATTACCTAATTAAAAGAAGGACCCAACTCCAACAGTTTGGAGAGTAAAAACAAGACCTACCAAGTCATTCACAACCAGACTACATGGATTGCTATCAGACTTATAAGGCAATTAAGACACAAATGTGGAGTTGGACCTTTCTTTGATGTTTGTTTTATCTTCAGCAGAGCAACATATGTATGTTTTGATATCATAATCCAAGAAAGGCCTAACTCCAGCTATTAAAATGACCAATAGTGTAGTCAAAGTATTGTTTCAGTTAGTTCTTCAAGAAAATTAACTGATTTGCTGATTTTAAAAAGAACTATTAAGCAACTTGGTATAAACACTCTCATGACTCTTGATGATGATTTACTAGACTTTGGCATGTTCTGTATACAAGATAACTAGCTTTCACATCACAGAGTGTGTTAAACCATGATTGATAATCGCTCATCATAATACTTGAATCATAATCTGTGAAGCGAAATTGTGGCCCGTCACAGTTAATTGGTCATATTTAATTTATAGGACACAGTTAAACAAGCCCCCACTTTTAACCAATCAGATAACAGGAATCTATTTGAGGCATATATTATTTACTGCTGGATAAATGAGCATCTCAAAAAATGTAAAGACTTACATAACAACATGAAATGAAGATAAGTAATGGCATAGCAGACACAATGAGAAGCCACCTCCAGCCATATGTAGGCATGATGAAATACGCCACGGCAACCACCCAGAGCACACCAACTATCCAAGAAAACTGAAACAAAACACAGGAAATCAAAGTCTCTAATTGCTTTAAGTGCAGAAGGGAGACCTTAAGTCCCAGGGGGTACCTGATATTTGTGTCCAGGTAACCACCTGAGTTCCGCAGGTTCCAAAGGTGACCCTATGTGAGACCAAAAATTGGCAAAAATGGGTGAAATGATACCCTATCTGAGACAATAAATCTACCATATCTGTTCAAATGGATATCCTATCCAGTACTATACCTGTTCAAATGAATACCCCATCTGAGACCGTAAGCAAACGTGACGAAATAATTATTACAAAATCATAGGTAAAAAGTAACTGTGAACAATCAAACCTACAGTTGCCATTTTGGAAAATTAAGGCTGTGGCAAGCCGCACAAAGTTGTGGCCTAATTGTGCTCCAATGCCATAGGGAGAGGCTTGACCTGGCTTGCGAGATGAATGAATAATATTACAATCAACAGTTTGATTCCCTTTTTCAAAAACCACTGACCTTGCATGAAGCGAATACATTGTTATGTAACATACTAGTTAAATTGGCTGTCAAAACATGGCTCTTCCCGCAAATGGCGAACCGTGCAATAGGCTAGTTACCATTCTAATTTCACATATATCTTCATACTGAGTTGTTTTAACTTCAAAGTCCCACATGGGCAACATAGGTCTTTCATCATTTCAGTGGTGCTCTTGCAAAATGAGCGGTAAAAAATTGTCGCAAATTACTATAGTGTGAGATAGCAAAACGCGATCAATTACCCGTGAATAATTGCACTTCCCGGCATAACTGACCTTCAAAACACAAGGTATATTTTAACACTTACCCATTAATACGTTTTATGTTAAAAACAAAATTTGATATTTTCACCATATTTTTACTTTAGCAGCCATTTATTCAAAATCTTCAATCGCAACTTTCCGCTCATTTTGCCAGAGCACCACTCATTTCATAAGCATCACAGCTTCACCAACGAATAACCATAACATGTGCAGGACTTCTCTTTCATGTAAGATAGGTGGACAATGGCTATGAAAACTAAACAGACACATTCAATCCATAAACATGTGCATACTTACAGAAGTTAAAGTTAGCCAGAAACCCCTCACTTTTGAAGGCAGAAATTCTGAATACAAAACGACACTGTGGGAGAAAGAGAAATGAATATGAATAGAGTGTGTAATACACATTTACAAGCTCTATATATACTCTTAATGAATGTTTTATCAAATATGCCTATTCATGATTAACTTGACAAAAATTCATTCCAGCCTTGAATTCACCAGCTCGTTCTATGTTTTACCAAACTTTATATTCTTGTTAAAAGGTGCAATTGAAGAGTGTTTTTTCCAAAATTCACTTAGTCCAATAGCTAGCTGCCACATATTGTATTTGCATAGATTATAAATCTATTATACTTCTGATTTTGTGAGTTGTATTTAAAGGTGCAATTGAAGAGTGTTTTTTCCAAAATTCACTTAGTTCAATAGCTGCCACATGTTATATTTGCATATATAGATTATAAATCTATTATACTTCTGATTTTGTGAGTTGTATTTGTTGTCAAAAGCTCAGTGCAAAGACCAAAATGTATGTCCTATCGATCAAAACTTCATACTATCACTGCAATGCACACACACACAATCAAGCTTTTTCTTAAGCGGACATCATAGTGGACCAGGCGCCAAAAAAGAAAGTTGCTAGTCATTGGATCTTAAAATTTCCAGGGAACCAGTATTTCGGAGCATTTTCATCCCAATTTTGATTTTGATTTGATTTTCTTTTGATGAATATGTAATGTGTTTCCAAAAATGTAAATGTTTCCAATCATTTTCTTCACAAATTTTGACTCATACTTCTAGCCTAGATTCCACTTAGAATTAAAAACTTAAAAAGGAAATGCTTTAAATAAGCTTAAAAGTGTAGTAAAATCCAAAAAAGTACAGAAATGTAAACAGAAATGGCTCAAATTGACAGCGAATTGATTTGCAATATATCTATATGTGATGGTGGTGTGACTATCCAGTGTTTTCTAAATCCTAAATTTGTACCTCAGATGGATTTACCATATAAAGATCAAATGAACCTCTTGGAGATAAGTTAATACATATCAAAAGAGAAACAATTTTATCAAAAATAATTTGTTTACCCATCACAGGTGTAGAAATAAGATCTTTTAAAGATTTGAAACTAAAAAACATTTTTTCAACCATTTGTTGTCGCCGGCGACAAAAATACAGCTGGTAAATAATTTCATTGTTTTCCTCTATTACACAAATTCAGCAGAAACTACTGGTAGGATATGTTAGTATAATCATGTAGTATTGGTACATGTGAAAAAAATATATAGTCAGAAAATCAGCGAACAGGATCTAGGCCAGTCCCTTTAAAATTTCCAGGGAACCAGTAGTTCGGAGCATATTAATCCGGCCCAATTTTGATTTTGATTTGATTTTCTTTTGATGAAAATGTAAATGTTTCCAATTATTTTCTTCACAAATTTTGACTCGTAGGCCTACTACAGACAAAAAAATTAATACGGCAAGATCCGGATGCTGTATAGTGGGAAAAATGTTGTTGCCTGGGTCATTTTTTTCGGTCGTACTGGATGCAAGAAGTCAGGAACCATAGGGTAAAAATCACCCAGCGCCCGCTTAAGAAAGAGCTTGCACACAATAAGATAATTATTTCAAAACATGCTTAATCCCTGGACTAAGTGAGTTTTGGAAAAATCTGTTTTATTACAATTCTATAATGTCCCTTCAGGGCATTGAACCAAGACCATCTGAACGTGTTCAGGATAAGGACAACCGACCCCTGTAATACGAAGTAAAATAAGCGTCAGAACACTCAAAATGACAAAAAAAATCACTTTGTGAGACTCTTGCATCTAAATCGATATTAAAGCATCTGAATCTGCTCTGCGAGTGCACGTTGTGCTGCCACTGTTGGCAACATCCATGAACAGGCCACTGGCTGTTTCTTCTCTGGCCACCCGTACCCTAGCTACAACATATCCCTGACAAAACTTGTCACACACGTACGTTCTGTACAAAATCTCCCACCAAAATATGATTCGGTACGTTTAATGGATTGAAAAAATCCCATTCCACAAAATCAAAAAAATCTTCTAAGTCCAAATACGCCATAGCCGAAAGCAAACCTACGTCATACACAGCACAGTGGTCTAAAAATAAATCACGTTGAACTTTGTGCACGGTGAATTACAATCAATACTTCAGCCAAGCATTCCTTCATTTTCTTTCTTTTTTAGCAAGAAGGGAATCTGTGAAATGATGAGGTGTTTGTCATCTTGTTGTGGTTTGAATTCCACACATCTCACATGATTTTGGAATCAAAATATTTTGAAAATTTGTTAGAATCAATCAAAATTTCTGAGAGCCGTCATTTTCTCCATTGAGTTGAATGAGGAGACGGCAATTGTTTTCACCATGCTAATCGGAAAAAGGTCCCAGATGTAAGTAAGACCCCCGGATGTCTGCGCTTGCCTATAGACCGGAGTTAGCTAAGATCACAAAATCGCTGCCATGGCAGCGCCTGCTCAGTGGCTTTACGTAGTGGGGCATGGGCCGGGGTGCGGGCGGTCCCATGTTCGAATCCAGGGGAACCACCCATTTTTAACATGTAAATTTCCGAGGATATAGTTTTTAAAATAAAGAGGTGCTTAAAAGTGTTAGGGTTATCAAGAATTCAAGATGACTCACTTTTGTGCTGCGCCTCCTATGCCAAATCCAGTAATACCTCTGAGTACCAATATCCAGATGTAATTGGGTGAAAAACTACTCATAAGACCAAATACAAATATCCAACAACCAACTAGAATCAGAGTCTGGAAGAAAAAGCCAAATCGTTTCATTTTTATAAATCAAACATATATGATTCATTTTTATAAATTAAACATATTCGCTGATCATTAATAAAACAAAGAAAAAGTTTTCTGACCGTGCAGTTTGCACAATGGGTCCAAGCTTATGGAATACATTTGATTCAAATATAAAACAATGTAAGACTGTCAAACATTTTAGAAATGTGTATAAATCCAATATTCTTGCTATAGTTAAAACTGAGTTTGTTGGCTTTTGGCATGCCTAACCTTGTGCTTTGTTTGGTTTTTGTATGCGTTTTGTCCCCTTTTGCTTTTATTTTGTGTGGTTGAAACAGTGTCCTGCAGGGGATGGTCCCTTCGGGCCTTTTTGGCCTTCTGACCATTCCCACAATATCACAGTCTCGTTTTATGTGTTTTTATGATAGTTTTCTGTATGATATTGTGAATAAAATTGATTGATTGATTGATCTACATTTGAGCATAGATAGCATAGTAGGTGCCACAGGGTACCATTCTGGCCCCTCCTCTTTTTGTGCTTTATTAATGACATGGTTGTCACTGTTGATTGTAAACTTCTTCTTTATGCAGATGATAACACTCTATTGATTTTAGATAAAAATCACAAGTGTGTTGCTGACAAACTTAAGTGTTGAATTAGAAAAATGCAATCAGTGGCTTCTATAAGCTCTCCTTGCATCTTGGAAAGAACGAAAGTATTTTATTTGGTTCAAAAAGAAACTTAACCAAGTTCATGAATTTTTAGTTACCTGTAATGGCAATAAAATCATGCCGGCTAATCTGCTATATTTGACAAAGGGAACTGAATAAAGTTGGTTTACTCTCAAAAATGAAAAAGCAGTCAATACTTGTTTTACATATACTGATTGTGTTTTTAGGGGACAATAGTAAAAACTATTAACCAGTTCAAATCATGCCATTCGGTATATAATAGTCTTTTTATACTAATAGGTTCCTGTCTTCTGATTGGTTAAAAATAGAGGAGGAGCTTAGATTTATCTAAGCACCAATGGAGCTCTTCTGGTCTAGCAGAACAGAGCAGGACTCGTAATCTGTAGGTCTTGAGTTCAAGGGCCGTTAGCGCCAAAGAGTTAAGCCCTTGAGCAAGCATTTCTGTCTCCATTGCTTCATTGAGCCAAACGTTACATGAGTAATTACTAGGAATATAGTCAAGTAGCGCCGTCTAATTGTATATCAAGGACATTGTAAAAGGCAGCTTACTGTATTCTAAAAGTTGGTAAAGTAATATTGAAATAAGGCTTTGACCCGATGTTCAATCGGAAAAAGCGCATTAATATAAGTGGAACAATTATTATTATTATACCTGGGTCATATTTTTCACTATAGGCTCACACATTATATATTAGGTGCATGACTATAAGCAATCCAGAGCACAGTCAGCATTGAAATATTAAAATACCCATACAGTGAGGAAGACCCAGGACTTCATAAACTGCCCCGTGTAATGGTGTCATAAGCCACCGAGCTCAAATTAGAGCTCAAGTTCGGGTACCTTGGTTCCCGCCAAACATAACTCGGGGCACAGAGATTCGGTTGCTCGTAGAGACAAAGTGCACAAATCATACTTTACGCTAATAATACGCCAACCTGCACGCAAAGCGTGAGTGGGTGTTTTTAATATTCTGATTTTGACAAGAAGAGAGGCATCATCAGTCTGAATACCCCTAATTTGATCCTCCATGCCGGAATAAAAATGGCAGTGAGTTCTGGATCTCCTCTCTAAATCTATGGATATACTGCAAATCATCGGCATTTTCCAATTTTATTACTGAAATTGTGTTTCTATCTAATGCCATGACAACAATCTATTAATTTGGTATATAAAACAAATATTGACTACTTTTTGTTTGGGGTACGGTTAAAATTATTTCCTTTAGTGATCTCTTAACCATCAATAATATATGCCCTCAGCTTCATTTTAGGCGTATTCATGGTAATGAGAAGAGTACCTTGGGAAATTATTTTAACTATGCCCCTGAAAGGGCAACATAACCTATGCCATCTTTTTAGTAATAGGTTATGGTTGCTTAAGATAAACAGGTGCATGCAAATAAGTGTCTCTGAAAAACAATTGTGTACATACCGTTTTTCTTCCAAATTTATCAGCAAACTTGCCCCATAATGGTGAGCCACAAAGATAGCCTATAAACACTACAGTGGTGATGAGAGCTTTCTGCCAATTAGTTAAGAGCCACTCACAGTATAGGGCTGGACTGAGCATGCTCAAAAGCATCAATTCACCAGCATCTGTCATCTACAGAAAACATTAAATATGAAAGAAAATAGTTTGAAACCATAAATGCCGAAAACTTCATTTTGCGCTACAGGCGAAAATGCGTGTAAGGTCGTTATTAGCCGAAATTGATATTCACAATCCTTGTGCTTACTACAAAATACCTGCAAAGTTTCATTTCAAGAAAATGATAGGAAATGTGAAATAAATCTGCATCTTACTGATCTTTGAACGCTTTTATCTAAGTTTTACATTTTACTCCTTGACAACCTTTGACGGACCATAACTTGACTTTTGGAAATCGTGTGAAGTTCATTAAGGTGTCATTTTCATAAAAGCATGGTCTTTGCAAATAATTGAAAAAGTAAAAATGACAAGAAGTGGCATTTACAGCTGGTGTGGGATGGCCAGTCACATATAATTAATTATTTGTAATTAAAATGTAAACTTGATGTGTTAATTTTCACTGCTTGATTCTGCAATGACACATGGTTATGTTGTGACAGTTCAAAAGGAGAATTGGAACTGGAGGCCATCTTAAAATCCTTGTTCCTCACAATGCTAAATATTGTACCTTCATAATGGGGCTCTCCACATGGGCAAATCAATCTGTACTTCGCACATCCAGATGCATCTAGATTAAACTGGACTTCAGCAAACGTCAATACGCGCAACGATAGTAAAGTCAGATTGACGCGCGTGTGAACACAATCTGCACTTCGGAAATGTACATTCATCTAGATGCATCTAGATGCATCTAGATTTGATGCTCCCGTGTGGAGAGCCCCATTATTTCGAAATCAAGATCTTATAGCCATGTTGAAACAGTTCAAAAGGAGAACTGGAAGTGGACTCGGCCATCTTCTTGTTCCTCACAATGCTGAATATTGCACCTTCAGACCCCATGTGTCCCATATATGTGCTCATTAATCTCTAACCATGTCTTCATTCATGCGGCAAACTTTTTTTTGTGCTACTGGTGAAAATACATGCACAAGTTGTAATTTGCCAAAATTTAGTTTTTTGCGTAATAACAATCTTTTTTTCTTCTTCAAAATACCTGCAAAGTTTTATTTCAAGAAAATCTTGTATATTATATATATTTGTATGTTCAGAGGACTATCAATAGAAAACAGCGAGTACTCATATCTGAATGTGTTTATCTTATTTTCACCTTTTATTCTATAACAATAGATAATGTATTATTCTGGAAGCAGATTGAAGTTCAACAAGGTTTAGGTGTGAAGTGTTCTTTAAATCCTTATAACACAGTCTTTGGAACTGTTTAAAAAAGTGAATATGACAAGAGGCCACATTTACAGCTTGTTCGAGATGAACGGTCATATAATGGACAAACAAATAAACAAGCAAACAAGTAAGCAAATACCAGTGGAGAACTTACATGTAAAACACACATAATAGCGGACATCTTCAGTTGATATCTACCAAACCCGATATGTTCAATGGCTTCCTCTACTGTAAATCCTCCTGCTGCAGAAAGGGGAAAAAATAAACAAATCATCATGCTACTTTAATTATTGCCCGACTAACTTTTAAACAAAAATTAGGTTTTTAATAAATCAAGAAGACAAAAAAAAACCTTTCACACGTTAACTACAAAGCCTTAATCACATCTGTGTGCAACCTATTCAGAATAAAAATTGCCTACCTCAACACTACTAAAATATTGGCCTTACACAAGACACCAGTGGCATGTTTATTGTATTGCATTGCCAAAGTTACCCTTCATGACTATGCAGTGTTCGTCAATACACTTGAACCAATCATACGCACCGACACCTCTCATTGCAAGACCTAAGGTGATGACAAGTTTTTGTTTTGTTTTTTTTGTTTCAGGTATTCTATAATAATATGCATGGCCATATTTTAGTAGATCATGCTGAAAAACACTCATACACATTGAATTTTACTTTTAGTTTATGATGGTTTGAAATATGGCCACAATAATATATAATTTTAGCCCAGTAGAAATCAGTGAAAATTGGTCTGGTTCTAGACTGAAAAAAACAACTTTTCATTCTGTGCAGGACAAAATTGCACCTTGTGTTAACATCAAACCAATCAAATTAATCAATCACAGCAACATAACTGTCAAATCAAGCCAGTTCATGAGTATAATATATATCGTGAGATGCATTTGAACTTCAACCTGGGTGCAAAAGATGCGTAAAAGGAAAAAGGTTTTCTTCTGGCAAGAATAACAGTTACTGTACCCGGTAATATGAACTAGGCCAATTTGCACTGGATTGGAAAAACACATGTGTTCCCTGCATTGTGAGAACTGTGGTTCTGGCATAATGACTTACCTGTCTCAGATTGACCATCTTTTTTGTCTGACGTCATCACACGTATAGCAGCATCCACAGTCATAATTGATGGCTTAGACTCCGTCAAAGTTATCACTTGATCACCATCATCACAACTTGGATCGTGGATTCCGCTGAAGATTACCACATCGCCAATGACAACTTCACTTTGAAGTGAGTTCACAACACCTCTTAGTTCAACATCCTGCTGCTCATTCTGTGATGGACCTTCATCAGGATCGGTTTTAGTTTGTCTGTGTCTCACCGCACTATCCATTTTAGTACCGGAATGTTGTCCAAATCAGTGCCAGTATCTAGGAAAGGCAATTGCTGCAAGAAAACCTACAAAACCCATGAAATTGAGATGTTGAATGATTGAATAATCCAGAAATAAATCTTATTGGTTGAATAAACTTTCAGTTTTGATAAATCTTTCTTTCCATAAAACCAAAATTAGAAGGTGCAATTTCTAAACGTAATCCATGAAGATGTTATTAAAACCACATCTCCTTAAATTTTCTATCTAGGGAGATAATTGAAAAGTTTTGAGCCTATGGTTGAAGATTAAACTGCCATGCTACTGATAGAACCTACAAGGATCCTCTGAAAAAATCTCAAAGATAAAAGGGAGAAAGTTGTTAAGAGCTCTTACAAAAATATTATAGAGTTACAAGTCCACATATATGAAGATCTATATATATTGGAAAAAAAAATAATCATACTATTCTGGTACAAATCATTTTGATTCAACTTGATGTGTATAAAAATAAGTACAAGTTAGGTTATGTGCTGTAACATATTGTTGGTACATGAATTGCCCCTTTTAAAATATGGTATTTTCCATGCCAAAAGCTGTACCGTATATTGTATAATATAAAAACAAAATCGACAAAACTTGTGTTTGTGTAGGCCTATATGCTGAAAGGGATGATAATTATGTTTTCCCTGTAGAGCCAATTCCCGGGGGGGGGGGTACTTAAGACATTGACAAGGTATACGTATATGTGCCTGCCTTTTGGGGTGATTTTTCCAGGATTTCGGTATATCAATGGGGTGTTTTTCATATCAGATGAAAGCATCCAATTTTCATAAATTGGGTGCTTTTGGGAAAATTTGCAAAAAAAGCACCCAAATTTGAGTAAAATTGGGTGCATTTCCATTAAAATTGGTATACCGGTACTGATGGGTGGGTTTTTGAGTCAAAAATAGGTATAAAGATGGTCAGTTTTTCGGAGTCTGGCTGCAGGCACATACCCCGTAAAAAAATTTTTTAAAACCCCCCCCCCCCCCCCGAGCCAATTAATCTAAAATCAAGATTCCTCTTGTTATTGAATTCAAAACATCATATGATACCATTTTTAAAGCACATATATTATAAAGAAGAAATTAATGATTCAGAGACCTGTCCATATACTAGTACTTGCTCAGTGCAATAAAATGCACAACTCCCGGTGGGGGGGGGGTACTTAGTACAAAAGTGGTTATGGGGACGTGCCGCAAATTCGGGTAGCAAAATCAGGCTCTCTGGTATTTCAATCGGTCCTTTTTCTTCCCAAAATGTGGTATTTTGATGGGTCACTTTTGACTTTTCTTCACAAAACTTTAGACATTTTGTGCCAAAATAGCGCAAATTTGGGCGAAAAAAAATGCAATTTTTGATCAAACTTGACTCAAATTTGGAAGATTTGGTATGTGGATGGGTCCCTTTTTCTTGAAAATTGGTATTTGGATGGGTGGCTTTTCAAATTTCGCTGCGGCACGTCCCTATCCAAACCAAACTTGAGTACCCCCCCCCGGGGCACAACTACAGGCATCACATTCATAAATATATATATTACCTGGCAAATTCTGTACATAGCATGCTGAGTTTCTACGATCTATGGTTTGACAGACGATCCAGTACTAAATGCAGTGAATTAATTGTGTAGCAGAGAAGCAAGCTAGCACTGTAGTTTGTACATGGAATTTTAAGAAACACTGCACTCGATCAACCATGATATATGTATTTATAGCTATTCAGTTCACCGCTCACTGAATGAGGGAGAACCTTGGTCCTAGCTGGCATTGTGACTTACCTGTCTCAGATTGACCATCTTTTTTGTCTGACGTCATCACACGTATAGCAGCATCCACAGT
>JXSR01S041015.1:0-17781 GCA_000969725.1 Ophiothrix spiculata | reverse complement strand
GATACATCAGAAATAAATTAAGATCTCAAAACGTCGTGCCTTAAACGCTAGATATACTTCATCATTTTTGTAGTTTGTAGACATTTTCATTCAGAATTTTTCTAATGGTGATTGGTTTTTAAGAATGGTGTAAACTTTCATTTTGAATGAACATTTTCCCACTACAATTTCATCATTGCGTAAATCATAACCATCATTGCAAGAAGAGATTAGCTTACTATGAATAGATCTAGGCTGTAGAATCAATATAAAACATTATACTATCCATTAGTAAGCACTTGAAAATGTGCAATGGGGTGAAAAATAGGTATCCATTTAAATACATTCTTCATAATAGGCTTGTTCAGACGATCGTTGACTAGCCGTTGATATCATCGAAGAATTAGTCATCGATGATTAACTTGTGGTTTATGACCGTCTGAATGCGATCGTTGACAAGGAAACTTCGACGAAACTTCAAGTTATAAACCACAAGCAATCTTATGGTTTACGCATAATCAACGACTAGTCATCGAGGTTTAGGTCCGTCTGAATTGTTTGTCAACGACATCGAAGATAAGCGTGACTATTGATGCATGAACTTGTGTATTTACCCTATGTTATCAATACTGTACAATGTACATGTAACATAACTGGATTGCCTGTATCTCATTTGCTGATGCTTATATCTTATAATTATTTTTACATACAGCGAGGCTACTGGCTAATATTTTATCAACAAATTGAGAAGGTGAAAATATGTCGGGGAATTATTTTATGATTTTGAAATGACAGATTATGTTAAAGTTTAGACCATTTGTTATGGATATTTTCTTTTTTATTTCTTTTTATTTAGTTCAATAGTTTTTCCTATTATAGTATCATCAAAGATCTTTGGTATCATACAACATGACGAATGACTAAGTATGATAACGGCCATACCTTCGTCTTCATAGATATTTTCTCTTTTTCGTTTGTTATGTATTCTTATAGTTTTCCCAATTTGCTTCTTTTGACATGATTTCAGAACTGAGAACAATTTGTACATACTGGCATCTAGCGAGACGTGAAATCGTATCCAAGATTTATCATCGATGATTATTCTGCTAGCAAATAATCATCGATGACAACGCTAAGTATGAACGCGCGTCGTTGACTAAATATCAATATTTAATCATCGATGATTCGTTGTCATCGATGATTACACTTCGTATGAACACAACTAATGTGAAATTTAGAATGAAAATTCTCATTCAGAATTAACAGTTTACTCCATTCTAAAAAAACACAATCACCATGAGAAAAATTCTGAATGAAAATGACTACAAAAATGACGAAGTATATCTAGCGCTTTGGGCAATCAACAAAAAAATATAGGCAGGTGGATCTTCCAAGTAAGGCCAGATGATATTCTGAAAATTACATTTGTCTAAAATAGCAAAAAATTGAAAAGATTGGAAGAACATTTTAACCAAATTACATTAAAAAATGGCAAATTTTACCTGATTTTGGCAAAACAACAACATATATCTTCCAACATGTAACATCAAGGTTAGTTGGGCCATAAAACAAGGTTATAGTGGTTTATTTTCTTGCCATGTTGCATATATCTTCGATAACCTAAAAATACTTCTTTCTTCTAAAAAGAGCATAGTCAAATTTCTCAAAATTTAGATTCCATTCTCAAATGAAAGGTTACCCCTAAATAGACTTCTATTTAAAATTTCAGTCAAATCAGTCCAACCATTTAGATTTTATGAGCAACTTTTGTATTGCACAGTTGTCTAAACTTCACTGTTTGAATTTATTTATGGTTACCATAATTTAATAACAAAAATATGAGCAATATTGTGATACTATAATCTCTAAGTTTGAAAAAAAAGGTTGAAACAATCATACTACTGATGATCCTTTAATTTTTTTTTTATAAACCATGCAGTATATGTCTCCATGAAAAAGTAACCCTTCAGCATGATATCCATTTATGAATGAAAGAAATCGCCCGCCACCTCATCCACCTACCTCCACCAGCCCCGTCCACCCCCACCCTGGGCAAGTACAATGTCAATTGAAAACAAATGGGAGGGAAAACGGATTGTGAATGAAATGCAGATGTAATGTGAAACAAAAAAGAAAATCAAAGTTTAACATCCTTATTTGTTTCATTTTGAAAGTCAGCTTTTGTTGTCGTTATTTTTATTATAAGTAGATCATATATTTTCATATTAAAACAATTATGAACGACAACAATTTCCTTCGTTGAGATGGATTTACTGTAATAAAGTTGAAAGTAATGCGGTAAAAACACTTGTGTGACCGCATCTCGTCGTTGTAAACATAATGCGAAAACTCCGTCAACCGTAACGAGTGATATAAGTTCAATAAAGCTCTGCCCAGCCCGCAAGCTACCTCAGGTAAGCATACGGTATTTGATTGACACTTTTGTACGACAATCTCATAATTGGTTTGGTCCTCGTGTCACCGAAAAGTAATGTGACACGATTGTAATAAAAAAAAAGTCCGACCGCATTTCGTAATTAATTACGACAATAAAATTATTGTAGTAAATGCGACCTCGTAATTCGTCTGACCCTGGCCTTTGACTTCAGTAAATAGAATCAGTAATGGGTTAACATCATCAGGCAGCTATTACACTGACAACTTCCTTTCGTCACAAATTTGTACCTACTGCCATGAGAACGATGGAAATCAATCTCACCTGTCAGAGCCACGCCATGCAGCTTGAACGACAACAGTGCTTCACTTCTATCAACTCATCGAAGCCATATCAAAGGATATTTTTAGTGCTGACAAAAAACATGTATGCATTTTACCGGGGGGGGGGGGGTCGGAATTGCCCTGTCACCACCAGGTTTTATCAGGTAAACTTCCGCAGCATCACCATATCATTTCAATAAGCAGAATTATAGTTCTCGAGTAAACTTGAATACTCTGCTACGGGTGGGGCCTATAGGTGAACTCTGATACATTTCAAGTTAAAAACATATTCATTATAACATAACTTGGGCATCAACAATTTTAGAGATTGCTTTGTAAAATCACATTATGGGAAAAATTGTCCACTTCCGGGATTGACGTAAAAGCAATAACATCCCCCCTGGATTTTACTGAGATATTCAACACTAACAAAAGTTGGAGTACATTACTAATGTACTTCAAACATTTTATCTCCACCATTAAATGATTGTTGTGACAAAAATATCCCACTCGTATATCAATCAATCAAGGTTAATGGCAACAAAATTAATTTAACAGAGAATATGACCAGCACCAACGAAAAAGCATCTAAGTTGGCTAGATTTACAAATAAATGTCACACATATCGGAAACTGCAGAAGCAGGGAAGGGATTGTGTAAGTGAGTGTGAATGCTTTTATTTTTTTGGTTCAATTACCATTTATCAAAACACAAATTCTGATAGAAATCTACCCAGTTTTAGGCTGTGATTTTTTGATTTTCAAGCAAGTCAAGCACTTTACCAAGATTTGAAAAAGTACCCTTAAGTAGATACATATACCTATACAATGTCAATGTGAATATCCCTCCCCTCCCCCTCCTCTTCTCTCCCTCCACTTTCTTCCCCTCCCCAAGTTCACTATCCTCCCCTTCCTCTTCCCTATCCCTCACTCTCCCCCGTCATAAATTATATTTGTTTGTGGTGAAAGGCCAAAAATGGCAAAGGTAGCCATAAAGTTTTGACAACAAAACCAATTCTTGGTCTATTTGATGACTTGAAAAAGCTGTGTGGCAGTTAAATGTAATTCTCCCATGTTACCCGATAGAAAGATTGCTACTAAGGTGAATGATAAAACTTAACAAAATGTCAAATTTGTATCAAATTTACTTGGAACAAACGTCTCTGTTTCATCAGCAATGGTATTCTTGTGGGTATAATACACTTTTTTATCAGTCGCACTGATCAGGTGTGAGTCAGGAGGAGCGATTATTTAAACTTTACAACATAAAAAAGATAAAATCTTTTTATCCCAAGGTCAATGAACATTCTTGATCAACAATGTCAGACAAGATTTAACATAGGTGTTGAACATACAGCTATATCTTAAAAAGAAAATAACCAAAGTTTATTATTTTTGTTTCAAATAATTCTTGGACACGATAATTTAGAGCCTGGCGTAACACAATTGCGTGTGCATTTTGCATAAGTACACAACGCTTTTCAGGCACGTTCGATCCTGCGGTACTGTTGATTACTGATTGGAAACGATGTTGTGTCTCTTTCTTGTCACAACATGTGGATATCCAGTGTCTGTGTTCAGAAATCATGTTTGTTTGCCGTTGGTTCGCCGTCGGACAGTTCAAAACTTGTCCGACGGCGAACCCGTTAAAATCTACCAATAATTATAATCATGTTTGTGTTGGAAATTTATTTGAAACAATAATAGGAAAGTTTTTGTTTGGTTTTATGTTCAAAGAAAATTTGATAGAGAAATAATTTAAAAGTAACATAATAAAACTTAATTTTTTAATTGATCATGAATATCTCTAAATGGAATACTGAGTAAAAGAGCAAAGAACTGAGCAAAAGAACATATATTTCTCATGACATAAAAGTCTGACCTATCATGACACTTGTCAAAAATCAGACAAAAGTGTGACATATCTTTCACAAAGTATTTTATAATATGAGCATTTGACAAACTAGTCTTAAATTTTTAATTGATCATGAATATTTCTAAATGGAATATTGAGTAAAAGAGCAAAAGAAAAGAGTAAAATAACATATATTTCTCATGACATAAAAGTCAGATCTATCATGACACTTGTCAAAAATCTGACAAAAGTGTAACACATCTGTCATGAAGTATTTTATAATATGAGCATTTGACAAACTAGTCAAATTTGTCATGCCATATGTTCAATATCATCAAAGTGAAAAATGCAGGGTAGGAATACAGGGGGGGGGGATCAACTTATTTATGAAGTTATCAGACATCAGAATTAGTAGTAGGGATGTGCCCATGTAGGATGCAAAACTAGGTTAGGATTCACCTGGGTTTTTTTCACGAAAAAAAGGGGCATCGAATTTAATACCAGGATTACTGAAGACAACATCCACCTATCATTTAACCCTAACCGTACTGGCCACTTCTCCTCTGAAATCCGCAAGCTAAAAAAACTGGCGGGTTTCCACCTGGGTGCGAAACCGAGACCTCTTGCTCCCCAACCCAATTATCCATGGCAGCGATTTCGTGATCATTAGTAACTCTGGTATATGACGTATTTAGATTTGGTGATTTTCCTAACTTTGTGGAATTTTTTTTCATGTTTTGTACGGTTAGGGTTTGGTCAGCGGCAATAAAAAATACATGGAAATAAAGGTAGGATCCTTGTGAACAAAGATGAGTGTTACAAGTTGCTACTGTGAGAAATGTCAGCATTATAGGTGTGAAATGAGAGTACCTGCTCACATACACATATTTATGAGCGCCCCAACCCATAGAGGACATAACGCAAGGAATGATGAGCGGGCTAATCAGGACAATACTTTCAGATTAGGTAGGAATATCAAGATAGAAATTGTAGGTCAAAACATTAATTCAGCACATTTGTAGAAATTCTGTATGTTTGGAAGCTGCCTTAATCATGATAAAGTGGATTGGTATTTAGAAAGTAAAGCACCCCATAGTTTCAGAGGTACTCTTGCCACTTCGATGCATCCATGGACATTCACAATGACATAATTGGTATGAGGCACAGATGTGTACCCCATAGTTACAATAGAGGTACTGTGTTGGTACTCACCTGTGCACCATTGAGGAAGTTGCCGATAGCCAGAAGAGTAGCCAGGATGTAGCGAAACGTCTTGCATTCCTTGAGATCCTCCATTCCTTTCTTGAGATCTGCCAATGGTTCTGCCACTTCCTGCGATTGCATTAAAAATAGATACGGGTGATTTAGCAATAGGTGTAGATATTGTGTTGAACATCATGTTGCAAAAACAAATATTCTTGATGCTGTTAATTTACTTGATTTTGCTATCAGCTATCTTATAAGGATATTACATTTGATAAATCAAATTCTGGGAAGTACTGTGTTTATCAAAACTGGCTTAAAAACTCATTTTCAAACAAATTTTTCCTTGAAGGCTTGAAGTTTCCAAATATATATCACGATTTCTTCCTTTATCTGCCCCAAAATACTAGCAAATCCTCTCAGGAAATGACTCTGTGACTCAGTAGCAGTACCCTTAGGCATTGTTAGGCGAAACAAATTGATGTGTTGCCCTCAAGTCAGAAAATTTAAATTTTGGGTCGGTCGGTCGGTCTTTTAAAAAAAATTTGAATGCAGACTTCTGAGGCTGTGGATTATCTTCAACTTTAAAGGTATAAATGTGCTTCAGGGGCATTTAGGGAACATGTTCATGATGCTGAATAAGCCTTTGAATAGGAGTTTTCTACCAAAATGGTGTTTTTTTAATATTTGGCCCTACTTTAAAAAAAAACACCAGACCCAATTTTTCACATTTTTAGGGTCGGTTGCTGAGACCAACATAACAACTTTTTCTTGGCCTTAGCTTTAAAGAGCCATATACTCACCGATTCCATGGCATCATAGTCAGCTTTAAAGAGCCATAAACTAAGCCTGGCCTTGAGACCTTTAATGGAGGACATCATCTGCAAGAACTGTTCTGCCGATGCCAGTGGGATATCTGGGTTGCAGCTATGTGCTTCCTGGATGCCATTCACCTCTTCATCTGAAGGCATCATGGTCAGAAGTTTCTGCAATGAGCAAGATTGAACAATGTTTTGAACCAACTGATGATTTGAAAATTATGAAACAAATCAACTACTAATGCATATTTGGAATTCTAACCATTGCTTAAGATTCAGCCTCTTCACCCAGTGTTTGATATGTTTGGAATAAAAGTCAGTCCACCCATTATCAGACCATAGATGGATATAGTCGTGCGTATAATACACAGAGAAGGATGAAAAAATAAGTTTATTATAACTGGGCCTCAATTTGAACCCTGTGGAACCCCTTACTTCGACTCCCTCTTTTTTGATAACCATACTGCCCATGTTCATGACTACTTATCCAAAGGATTGCTATGTACAATATGGTCATACAGTCAAGATCCACAACTGGGCCTCAATTTGAACCCTGTGGAACCCCTTACCTCGACTCCCTCTTTGTTGATAACCATGCTATCCATATTCATGATCGCTTGTTTAATGGTCCTGGGTTGCGGCAGTACTGTCAGCCCAATATTGATGGCATTCGACCTCTTGGGATCAAGGACGGTGATGAAATTTTTCTTAGCACCTTCGGCATTTTTCTACGGAAATAAATGGGTGAACATAATAAACAAAAATATCATATGATTACACTCACGCAAATAGTGTGACTTAGATTGTAGTGTACAGTCAAACAGGAGTGCCAATTACTTCTTGTTCATAATATTAAACAATAAAAGTGAATCGGATTATTGAATACATTTACATGACACAAAAAAATTATTTGAATTCCTTGGACTCTTCATTGTTATTATGTATTTGAACAAGATCAGTATTAGCAAGAAGGGCCATTCAATACATTGCAATATGAAACGCAGCCATTTTTTTTCAATCAAAAAAGCCAATTACAGTCATTTCTGCCAAGGCACTATACACAGCCATTTTTCATATTTGAGAAAAATCAAGCAAAGCAATATATCCTTCTTTTTGGTTTGCTTAATTTCACTATTTTTAAACCAAATACTTAACTTGATGTTAATAAAAATTTAAAATTGTTATTTTTGGGTGGTTATCAAGCATTAGTTTTGCAATAATGGCCTTGAGCTTATAATGCAGACATATAACTAAAACACTTAATAAATCTAAAAATATCTATTTGAAATGCATAATCTTCTTGTCTGCCTTAGAACATAGCGATGTTACATCAAAATTGACAGTTTTATAATGTCTTTATGGAAGGGTATCATTTAAACAAACTTGAAAATCAAAATCATCTTATATTCTTAGACTTATTGTTCAAACAAAACTACAAAAAATCTTATAAGAGTCTTAGCAACTTTTTTATTATTTCATCTCAAAATTGTTTTGTGATACTTAATTTTGGTAGACTGAAATTTCATGTAAAATCAATACTAGACACTGGTCAAAAATTAAGGTTATTTAATATGGAAACATCTCATGTCAAGCAACTATTTTTATTATTTCATTTTGGTAGTCTGAAATTTCATGTAAAATAAATACTAGACACTGGTCAAAAATTAAGGTTATTTAATATGGAAACATCTCATGTCAAGCAACTATTTTTATTATTTCATCTCAAAATGGTTTTGTGATATTTAATTTTGGTAGTCTGGTATTTCATGTAAAATAAATACTAGACACTGGTCAAAAATTAAGGTTATTTAATATGGAAACATCTCATGTCACGCAACTATTTTTATTATTTCATCTCAAAATGGTTTTGTGAAACTTAATTTTGGTAGTCTGAAATTTTATGTAAAATAAATACTAGACACTGGTCAAAAATTAAGGTTATTTAATATGGAAACATCTCATGTCAAAGGACACATGTTTGCATAATTTTATTGAACTTCATAACTTAAAGAAAACATAAAACAATGTTCACCATCCCTTAATGTAGGAGTCTTTTCTTAAAATGCAAATTTATCCAAATGTGAACATTCAAAGCACTTTTTGTAAAGTCAAACCATTTGAAGTTATAATGCTTTTAGATTTTAAGTAACTTTTGCAAATGATTAATTTCCATCAAACATACTCTGATTACATCTATACAATATAGCTATTTTCAAAACGCTTGGTTTGATAAATACCAAAATACTTCCGCCAATTTACATTACTTTAGCTATAAATAAAATACATCACCAAACATTTTACTTATCTACTATGCCATTATTACTATGATCTTTATCAAAAATAACTTGCATTATTCCGCGAGATGATTCCACATCAAATTTCATTTTTGATATTCGTAGATTTTAGCTTTTAGACATTTTCTTGTAATAGCTTGCTTTGATAATTGTAAATTTTGCTTCATAATATTTCCATTTGTGCAAATATGCATGGTTTGAACAGAATAAGCTTATGTTTGATAAGCTTAAATGGCTTCCTCTTTTGTGGTTCTTCAATAAATTTGAGTTTTCAGTTGATTTGAGTTTCAAATATAACCGCTAATTGAAAAGTTCTGTTGTATTCAACAGGAAAGTTATTTGATAGATGAAATATTACTGATAGCTTGGCATTTCAAAAGTAGTACTTTTATTAATTAAAAGTTATCATATTTTTCCTAATAATATATTATTTCTAAAGTTGTGTCCATTAAGGCCAAAGAAAAAAAATAGTCTGTCTCAGCTTCCCCCGCGCATAGCTTTTAAAAATCCAAATTTAGCGCATTTCTTTTTTTTTAGGTTTTTGAGAGATTTTCAGTTTTTTTCATCTTTTTTTCCTACTACTGGGAAACAAAGTTAAATAAACGGACGCGAAAACAAAAATAGTGGCCGAAAAATGCAATAAAAAAAATAGGGGGTATTTCCGCATCCGCGTAGCCCTTTTTTACTGAAAAAACCCAAAAAAACGCATAGCGCTTAGGGTTTTGACCTTCAAGTAAGCTGAGACATAGTTCTTTTTTTTGGCCTTATAAGTAAGAAGTTACTGTATACTGTTTTTGAATTACATGTATTACCTTTAAAAGTGTTTTCTTTTGAATTTGTTTTTTTTAAAGATATATCACACCTTGTTTTTAATGAAAGGTTATGCCATCTGTAAAGGACTTTTTAACTGAAAAGCTGTTGTCTTTCTTCAGTGATTATGTTTAAATGATATTTTTGATATATAACAGAAAACTTGAATTTGAATTAAATTAAAAGGTCAGTTGAACTCATCCTAAAGAACAGAAGACATTGTTGAATATGTATTCATTTTGTATGATTACAACTTGTGTCTTCACATGTTTGTTCCTTATTTTAACTCTTTCGCTGCAGAATTTCTTTTTCAAAAAATGCTCTATTTGGCCGACAAGCCGCTCAGAGCGTCGCAGGGTATTCATTTATTATAGCTGTAAAATGACAGCATTATTTTTTTTTTGCCAAAATTGATGATGGCGCTAGATACCTCTTTGTATCAGGCAGTTACAGGCCGAGTTCCGATTTTTTTCACTTTTTTACAGATATTTTTATAGTTACTCAGAAATTCATTCTGTCCAATCATGCACACTTTCACAAGCCACTGTGAGCTGCTTACGGGAGTGAAAGAGTTAATCTTCACATTTCATGTGCTTTTTTTTATTGTTGTTACTAATAAGTGGTGATTAAAATGTGTATGGGGTGGGGAACAGCAGCTAAGAATACCTTCCCATCAGCATTATTGACGAAATATTTACAGTGAAAAAAACGAGAACCATTCCACTGGAAATACGTGCTATCTGACTGTGCTTGTCTATTGATAAACATATACCATTCGTTAGATTAGCCGAGATATTTTTTTCAAGATTTTTAACGTAGAGACCATGAAGAACATATTTGGTTCCCCACTTAGTTGGTGGTCCTCTAGTTTACCCATAAATTGCCAACTAAAAAAGAGAAATAACTGAGTATCACCAAAAATACTAAACTTGTCGGCATATTACTCTACGTACTTCAATATTCAATATGCGTAGTCAGTAATTATACGTACACAAGATATAAACAAGACTATATAATGACGGTTTTTGTTACGCATGCTCAGTGCAAAAACTTGTTATTTTGCAATATAACTGATTTTGACGCTCTCTCTAACAGCTATCCCACGTGGTCCAGTAGTTAGGCCATTGGTCTCGCACTTTACGTTTTCCAGGTTCGAGCCCTCGTGCCCCCGTGTTTTTTGTTTTAATCCTTTTTTCTCTGTAAATTTAGTTAGTTTTTAGAATATAATATGAATGAATCATATTTAATATTTTTATGTATTTTTTTCTCATAAGTACTTACTTGTACATTAATTCAATCACAGTAAAATCAGTATTGCATTGCCGTGTATAGTCACGCTGGTATTTCATGTCAAAACAAAAATTCTAATGCCGCAAAAGATTTTCAACTAAATATCTCGTTATAACAAATCAATAAATCAAGAATTATGCCATTAAATTAAATTCAATATAAATCTGTAATTACAAATGGATATGAAATAGCGCAACAAATTCTTCAAATACTTTCTGAATAAATTCATCGTTTAAAGTGCAGTGGGAAACACCCAGCAGATCAACACACACATTTGCCCGGGCCTGCCTGGGCTACTGATGATCTTGCTATGCTAATTCAAACAATTCAGGAATTTCATGTTGGATTACAAGAACCTAGAAAGCCACAGAACATACAATATTTAGCAGTTTGGGGAGCTTTTTGTGCGATTAGATGCACCAGCAGCAGCTGATTACTATTAAGCTCTATTACGTGTATCTGTCTGTTCACCGAAGTGAACTCCATGACGACCGGAAGACGAATGAAGGCTTTCGAAATTTTGTTGAACTGCATTGTGGGAAGGGTGCCATTGCTGCTGTTGGGGTGGGGTATATTCCAAAATGACAGTATTCAATTTAAAAACTACTGTGATAGTTTGAGAAGGAATAAAAATTCAGAAGTCTGAAATTTAGTTGAGAAAGTAACTAAATTTTCAACAAAATACATTAAAATGTATCGATCCATTTCATAGCAGATCAATATTTATCATTTCAAAGTAATACATTTACATATTTCAATAATAGTTTTATTGATGTTTTTCATTTAAATGTCAGTAAAACTACACAAAATAATAAAATTCTTGATTTTTTTTATTAATCGGAATATTTTTGTTTCCATGGGAATGTAAAGAGGAATATAACTGTTATATATATCAAAGTATCAAATACTGTCAAATTAATATTTGACAAATGAAAAAAGTGGAGCACTAAGCCTTCCCTTCAGAAAGTAGGTCTCTTTCAATAGTTCACACCTACGTGCAAATTACACTACACTATAATATGAGTTGGAGAAACGCAACTTTGCACAAATTATATTACATCTCTCTTCTAAATACTCTTTAAATTTTAATATCACAGCATTATTAGTTTTTAGTTATGAACAAAGATAGATACCTGTGTCAGAAATTTTTGTTTTTTCAAAATTCAACAAAACTGTAAGCATGCTTGTTTGATTTAATTTAAATCTTCATAAAACCCATGTGAAGTTGAAATTGACAAGCCTAAAGTTAGGTTATTTTATACCATAGTATAGGGTAGCATTTTCTCTTTCCATTGATACCAAATTCATGAAAATCTGATGAGCCATTACGTAATTATGACTTCATACAGTATTTCAGGTCTGATAATTATGTTAAATCTGATCCAGGTAAAAATTGTCACCAATTCAAAATTTTGCTATAAAAGTTCTAAATATCAGATTTTTATTTTTATTATTTCCAATCCCGTACCCATAGACTTTAATGGCTTATCCTACCACAATGATAGGAAGTAGCCCTGATTTTTTTCATCAAAATACTACAAAGGATGGAAAAGATGCTTATGATCTTCTGGATTGAGGTGTAGGATCCAATCACATTCTCATCCTCCAGGGCTCAACCAAAAGTAGTACATTTTTTTAAGTCAAATTAAAGTCCGTATTTTTCTGATTTAAAATCCCACATTTTGCCTCCAATTTGGAGATATGGCATAAAATGTAAAATTAATTGGTATCCCTATTTTCCATTATTTATGTGTTCACATAACAGTGTCATCCCAGGAGGCGGCGGCTATACCCAATCACGCCTTAGCATGTCATGTGACCTTCTGCCAGTATCGTCATTAACGTACTGCGGGAGAAAAAGTAGTTCTCGACAGAAAAGCCAAAATAAAAATGTACAGTGGAGTTGATTATCCAACTCCAACGGTTTTAGTATTTACAAACATTGATTTATATTCTATGACGTAAACAGAACATTTGGTTTGATTTTCATTTTAACATCGAGGTCAATGGGCGGATTAATTTTATTAAAAATCAATTCACCCCCCCTGCTCATCCCCAGATTTGCATACTTTCTTTTGCCTCTGAAAAGTTAACAAGATGCAACCTAAGGGTTAAACCTCACAAAAATTACCTATACAAATGTTGATATAGGAGCCAACACCTCTAAAATGAAACCCGAAAATCTACCAAAATAATTAGCAATGCTTTAAACTTACATTTCACATCAGGCAAGATAATATATTCAGCCTTGCCATTTTACTCACGTTATTAGATCAAGCAAATTTCTGTTGTTGTTTCTCCTATCACTGTGTTATTTTTATCTTTTATATTTCAAAATGAAAGGAGTAAAAAATGTATGTATTTTATCTAGAACACTTTTAAATAATACCTCCGAGGCAATATCCATATTGTGAATTTGAAATCAATTTCGAAAATGGGTTTCAAATAAAGCGTTAATATTGACACGTCGAAACAAAGTTACGATAAACATCGCAATTCTTAACAAGTTATCGACCATATCCTGAAGGCCATGTTTGGATTACCCAGCACAATATTGGAAAAACATTTGGTAAATATGCTGTGAACGAACATGAGTATATTGAATTTGAGATTGCTCATTACCCAAGGGCAGGGGCGCTTGTATTGAGAATGTGTATCTGGGCCAATTAAAGATCAATGATGGGGTCCCATTTCAGACAGGTTTATAAACACAGTGATATGAGAATACGGCTAATAAATTCATAGAATACGTCTAAAACCTGTAAGATATTTGAATGCAGCATTAAAGTAACTAAGTATAAATTTTAATGGTTCAAAATCATTTTAGTAGTCTGAAATGTATCTAATATACCAAGTAGCAGCATTTTAGTTGACTCAGAATTTGAAATTTAGTTCAAGATCATGATAAAGGCTTGAGTTCAATGGGAAAGCCAATCACAATCATGGTTTATAGAGTAAAAACAGGTCCTAGGTTCAAATCTTGGCTAAAGGTATTGATTTGGAAGTCCCAGTCCCAAGGTAATGTAAATTTGTTTGCAGAAAACAGTCACACACACTGAAGAAAGAAATAATTCTTTAGGCTAATCGCCAAGGATAACCCAAGAAAGCCTCAACTGAAGCTCATTTCCATCGGGGTCCAAGATCTTCCTTTAATCAGTTTTGGATGCAGTAAGACTGAAGTACCTGAAAAAGAACCTTCTTAGGAAGCGAGCATGGACTGAAAACCAAATGCACATACAGCACCGGGACTAGGAATCGAACCTGGGACTCATTGGTGCAAAGCATGGGAATTCAGTACCACTGTGCCAACCCTTCCCCAGTGTAATATCTTTGTTCAAAAACAGTTCCCATGACCAATCAAAAAATATTTTTAAGGCAAAAGAAACTGTTGGCTATTACCATTTATGGGAAACATCAAAAGTTATGGAAGAGAACCTCAAAATAATACAGACAAATCTGTAAAGAACAAGCCCACATACTAGGCCTATATTTATGGAAGTGAGTACCCCATACCCGGTCTCATCACTAAATCAGTGGAAGAATATTGGCAACATTTATGGTTACCAAACAAGGCAAAAAGAAAATAAAAGGTGAGCTAGGTAATATTTCCAATAACGTTACGTGTGAAATGTAAGTTTGTATATCAGAGACATTACTATTGATTTTGGTTGCGATAAGGAAATTGCAAAAAACATTTGAGGCCATGCGGTTTTTGTTGTGATTTTAATTAGTAGCTGCCTTAACAATATGTATTTCATGTTTGAAAAAATGTTGTTATGATTTTCATTTACTAATGTCTGCAGGGAATAGATTTTCATTTTCCTTACTCAACTTACATGCTGGCATTATTATGAAACATTTATCTGATTTTGTCTGTTACATGTGTTCCAGGACCACAACAAAACAATATAAGCATTCTTTAACCCTTTGGGCACCAATTGGTCCAATTTGCACCACATTAATTATTCATGAGGTAAAAATTTATTGCTGCCATATAGTAAATTCACAAGATATGCTTATTTTATTTATAAAAACTGACAACTGTCATAATATTTGTATGTTTCTTGTACATTTGGCAACCACTCAGTATTTATTTGAATATTATTTCAAATGGTATATGCTTAGTTCTAATTCATGCTCAGTAAGGAAACCTTAGATAAATTTCAACAAAGGGCAGCAATAATGAATACAACCAAAAAACACCCAATGTTTTGAAATAGCTGCTCTTGGGTGCAGTTTTTAGTATGTATAGGTAAATATTAACTAAAAAATGAAAGCTTATAAGCTTAACAGCCATGTTGTCATATATTTCTGTCCTTAACATTGGAACAGATTTAAACCACTCAAAACTGAAAATGGTGTGAAAATTGGGATCGTGAACACCATCATCTGAAAAAAATGTGTGGATCTAAATACTCCCATCTTGAGGCATATTGTCGACAATCATTCGGTAGAGACCATATGCTTTTAGAAGACAAGTTGCAAACAAAATCCTATGCTTGCCTTGTATAACCTGAATGCATTATAAAGGAACCTACACTTAGTTGCACCTATTGTCTTCTTTTGTAAAGAATTTCTTATAATAACAAACAACATTCATATTGAAAACCGAGGTAGACTTCTGAAAGAATCCATGTTAGCATTGACTGTTGATAAAAATCTGGAGTCGTTAAAGTAATTAACTATGTGATGCTATCCAAAACATATTTAAAAGTTTATCAAAAATTAGAGTAAAATTAAGTCTTTAATTATTAAATTAATTAAGAGTTGTTTCTGGATTACATTTCAGAATTGTTTAGTCTATCAAATTAGAGTTCTTTTGTTTTTTAGTTCAATTTTATGTGGAATCATCATATGGGGTTTTCAAATCAAATTTAAAATTTAATTTTGAAAATTTAATTTTGATTAGATAAAACAAACATGTATAATTTAATTTGACATTAAGCCTGTTCAAATATTATGCCCATGCATAACAATGTGATTTGTAATCTGTTGTAAAATATTTTGTTAACCCATTACATATTCTATTCACTGCAGTCAATAAGTATAGATAATCCCCACTTGAGAAATAGTAATCCGTAACAATCCTTTTGTGTTTACACAGGGAAAGTACAACTTAAACGGCCAGACATTTATGGGTTTTTTTAAAAAGACAATAGAGGCCTTGCATGCTTTTATTGATTGATACCAAACAAAGGATTTGATCTGATGACTTTTCCCGTAAACATGGAGCACCGCAGTCCATTCAACAAGAAATTGTAATTAACCTGCTGATAATGGAGCATTTTTATGGACGGGACAATCTGAAGTGGGTGGTAATGGTAAGTTATTGGTAACACTTCTGTTGAATGTATTTGAGCAATCCGCCATATTCACGGTATTCTACGTCACATGCAGGGCCTCTATAGCCTATCCCATAATTTGATCGACAGGCCTCTTTTGTGCGGTAAGATTAATTCGATACTTCTTTTGTCAATTACAATTTGTAAACTATTTGTAAACTAAATCCTTTGTCTGTTAATGAGATAACTTACGACAAACTTGAACAGGCCTAATTTATAACATTATGAAATATTTCAAAATATCCAGATGGAAATTCAGCGATGATTATCTCATTAGAAGACAATTCTACTGTAAATAAGATATGAAATATAAGCATGAATAATGGAAATAGATAAGATTATAGCAATGGTGATAATTTGTGTGTAATGTCAAATATCAAAAAGTCTGTGATAATGGAAATGTTTGAATACTTCACTGACACTAACAAAGAATTTGCAGATATAGCTTAAGACGAAAGTGATGTAAACATTCAAATTTGAAACTGGTGCAAATGTGTGTGGGGTGTGTTTATATTCTGTGCAAGTTTGTTTGAATTTTGTGCGAGTGCTTGTGGATGTGTGCACCTGATTATCACACACCCACAAGCCTCACACCCACACACAACTGGCAGAATAAACAAGTGACCAATCACACACGATATTTTTGTGAATGGTATCACCAATGAACAACTCAAAGATACAATATCTGTGGAGTATTTCCATAAAGCTGGTTGACTCTTAGGCTATTTCTCTTACAATACCATATATGTGACCCGCCATATCGAAAGGTCGGCATAGTATATTACGAGATAAGGGCCATTGAAGCTGAGCATAGTCAAAAATTATGTCCAAGGTTGAATTTCTAATTTCACCAGAAACGTCATCTTGGAAGTGTATTCTATCTAATTAGTCAGGTACCAACATCAAAAACATTAAAAAAAACATGTTAAAAATCCTCTCTCCATTCATGTTTTCAATTTCAATTTTCTTAGAACTACAGTTTTCCAATTCAGCTCATTGCCTTTTACCAATTTGGAAGTAACTTTACAACCAAACATCCAATAACCAAAAGCAAGATGTCATTTTAAAGCTTAAAATTTCAGCTTCCATATAAACCCTAAAAATCAATTTTGATTTTGGGACCCTTAAGGTACCTCCCGATATGGCAGTTCACATATCACATCTGTGATGTGGTCAGACAAAACTCATCACATGTATAAAAACCTACATGTTCCTTATTTCAATACATCTCTACAATGTAAAATGACTGGTGGAGACCTATGAAATAAGTAACTTGTACATAGCACCATGTGATGAGGTTTACCTGATGCACATCACATTTACCTAGAAAATAATCTAAAAAATGTTAATGTTATAAAAAAAAAACCTGTTCATCTGTAACTTTACTCTACTTGCTCCGTGGTCGGACAGTCACGTAAAGCCGTGGGTCCCCTGTACGTATAAACTCCTTCATGGGGAATGCATGTTATCATG